>SKCR01036870.1:0-48096 GCA_019454045.1 Zanthoxylum bungeanum | reverse complement strand
TGGTACCACGTCACCCATACCACTGTTACATCAAAGAATCTCTCTTCGCCCTGACCTCGGGTTATCCAAAGTTGGGCTCCATGATAATCCAAGGGGTAATAAGGTACAACAAGTGAACAACGAACATCTGTGGGGTCAATTTTGTAATTTAAGAATTTCGAAACAAAAAAGCCATTTTGGTAAATAACAAGAAATACAGGGGTAGCTCAAAATCGGTTTCCATATATCAATTGTCATTATCTCTCATTTATTATTCACTCTCTGCTTGGCTGGTAAAAAAAAATCTGAGACTTTTCATTCTAGGTTTTCAAAGTTCCATCCACAGCTATCAATCGCCGCTTTCAAGGGTAAAATCCGTGTTTTCCTTTTGTTGAACTGTTAATTTTCTTTGGAATTTTCTAGCTTTCCGTTTGTTTCCCGAGAAAACGGAGATAAGTAAAGAAAAATCGGTAGATTTAGGGATTTGACTTGTTTATTTTGATTTCTCTTCAGTTTCTTAGTACTAAGCCTCAAGATTTGCTCAGATCTGAAGTTTATATCTTGTTCTTACAGTAGATCTGATTCTTGATTGATGTTTTACAGCTGTATTTTGCTATATAATTGATATTATATGATAGAAAAATATAAGTTTATGGATCATGGTTTGATTTTATAGCATGTAAATTTTATTAAACATTTGATGCCTCAAGACCTGAAGAATCTGCATGCTTGTTTATTTTCCGATTAAAAGCTAATTTTGAATGGTCAATGGTGTAAAATGTCCCCTTTTCATAACTTGTGGTGGACAGATGATAGTTTCAAAAATGAGGTTTTATTTCGAACTTTAACAATTTTTGGGTGGATTGATGATAATCTCCCCTATAATTGTTTGCATTTTAGCTGAATTACAGTACACATATTATCTCATTTTGTTAGTAAGGATGATGAGGCCTATCTTCTGCGGGAACTTCGAGTATGATGCTCGTCAGTCTGATCTGGAAAGGCTGTTCAGAAGATATGGAAAAGTCGATAGAGTGGATATGAAGTCTGGTAAGCTTGCCTGCTCTCTTAGCATTTTTCTATTGACTTTTGTATTTGCTATGGTTTTGTTGGCTACTGTTGCAGCTGTCTTGTTCAGAATTTTCTGGACTAGAAATTTAATTTTTTTCAGAAATTGTAGGCTTGAATGGAATTTTTCGAGGAACATAGTAGATTTCACTATTTCCTTTTTGAAGAAATTTGCAAGGTCTGAACATGAACCATTTTAAGCATTAAAACTGGTAATTGTGTAATATCACAACAAAAGCTTTAGAAAGTTCAGTCTTTGATATATATATATTTTATGTAGTATAAATGTTTTTGTGTAGAAGCTAGTTGCTACCGGCACCAAAGTCTTGCATTTGAATTTTTTACTGTTCTAATTAAAAACAGGTGATGAGCGTGAGTTTATAAAGCATGTAGTTCGCAGTTGCAATGTTATACATACTATGTTTATACTATTACAAAATTACTATCCTGTAACCGGCTAGGTAGGTGTATTTGTTCATCATCGTGGATTGAAAATGACCTCTATCATTTTAATTTTTAATTGATGCGTGAAAGAACATAAATGACCTCGATCCTATCTGTAATCTTATTCGTATTATGTGCATGAAAGGACATAAATGATCTTTTGCCCACACATTTCGTATAAAAAGAAGTGATGTCCTTCAATGACATGGCAATTTGGTGGGTGCAATTTCCCATCCATGAAGGTGGCAGTTTCCTCTCATCCCTCGTCCAGCAATATACTCTTGCGTGTTTCAGAATATGTACTCGGAAACAGAAACTATCCCTTGTTGAGTTCCAGTGGGGGGTTCAGGATATGTTTGAGGAAAAAAAGCAAGTATCGTTTTTGAAACATAAACCCCCATACTCAACATTTTCTTTGGCGCAGGATTTTCTTGGGATATCCATACTCCCGGGCCCCCGGCCAATGGATGCACTTTTCAGAATTTCTTTTACTGTCTGTGACGAGCATCCTCTTCTTGTTCTCAAGAAGGGTCACTCTCATCCGCAATGGCACAACCATACCACATTTTATTGCCTTTTCATTCCTCATGACTTTTGCCCAGCCTTCAATTTCAGACATGTTTCAAGCTAGAAACATTGCCGACCTCACAGCAGAGGCAGCAGATTAGATGGAGAAGGCACTCTATATTCATTGACCTACCATGAGACATCCACTTTTGCAATCTTGTTCCTTGACATCACTTAAGTCGTATAAGAAGGTCTGTTACTATTTTTGCTGGTCACTTGGTTTATAGATTTCACGGAGGTTGCCAAATTTTTATTCTGAGGTAGGAGTTTAGGTGGTTTGTATGTTGCTGAAGGGGAAAATGCCATCTCATATTTAAGATTCCTTTTGCGGGAGGATTCTCAACTTTGTAATCCCATTTTTGACATACATAGAAGTATAATGTTATTAATTATTGTTTATTTTGTTCCTTGTAGGTTTTGCTTTTATCTATATGGAAGATGAGAGAGATGCTGAGGATGCCATTCGAGGACTCGATAGAATTGAATTTGGTCGTAAGGGACGCAGACTTCGTGTTGAATGGACAAAGGTAATGGAATTGTTGATTTTGTAATTCGTCTTATGTGTATACTTTAGTGTTGATTATTCAATATTCATCTTATTTAATTTCCTTTATATGTGTTGTAGCATGAACGTGGAATTAGAAGGCCTGGGGGTTCAAGTTCAAGTTCAAGTTCAAGACGACCTTCCACAAATACAAGACCTTCAAAGACCTTGTTTGTCATTAATTTTGATCCATATCATACACGCACTAGGGACATAGAAAAGCACTTTGACCCGTATGGAAAGATAGTGAGTGTTAGGATCAGAAGGAATTTTGCATTTGTTCAATATGAAGTGCAGGAGGATGCCACCAGAGCATTGGATGCTACAAACTTGAGGTATATTTTTATTAATTAGTTATGTTTTTTTGGTCCGAAGGACAGTCCTCTAGTCAACTGTCAGTCTATTACTTATTTTTTTAATCAATCATACTTGACTTTTATCTACATTTTTGCAGCAAGCTGATGGATCGAGTTATTTCAGTGGAATATGCAGTTCGTGATGACGATGATCGGAGAAATGGAAATAGTCCTGACAGAAATCGTGATAGGTCACCAGATAGGGGTAGAAGAAGATCCCCAAGCCCCTATAGAAGAGAGAGAGGCAGCCCTGATTATGGCCGTGGCTCTAGCCGAAGTCCTTACAGGGGAGAGAGGGCGAGCCCTGATTATGGTCATGTTAGAAGTCCAAGTCCATATAGGAGAGATCGGGGTAGCCCTGGTTATGGTCGGAATCCCAGCCGCAGTCCTTACAGGAAAGAAAGAGCTGCTGTTGACCATGGTAGAGGCCGTAGCCGAAGTCCTTACCGTAGAGAGAGAGCTAGTCCTGAGAATGGCCATGGATCCAGCCCTAGTCCTGACCGTAAAGGGAACCCTAGTCCCAACAATGGTCGTGTCCCCAGCCGCAGTCCATATGAAAGAGAAAGGCCAAGTCCTGATAATGACCGTGGAGGCAGCCAGAGTCCCTATAGAAGAGAAAGGTCGAGCCCTGAGAATGGTCGTGAGCCCAGCCCAAATTCTTTGCCTGAACCTAGGGACAGCCCTGGTTATGACGGAGCTGAGAGTCCCATCAATGAGAGATACCGCAGGTTTGTTTGATCTTCTGTTAAAATTTTCACCATCATTTGTATATTTTACATTACTGTGTTCTCTGTTTTGCAGTCGTTCACCTCCAGCAGAGGACTGAACATGGTCTTGCTTGGAATTTGCCCTGGTTGCCGACAAACATGCAGAATTAGATCTTAATATCTGCGCCTGAACTTGCGATGATGAAGGTCCTAATTAGTTCAGTTCGTAGTTTAATTAGAGCTTCCGTTTCTGCTCTCAAAAACTTCAAAACTGATTTGAATTGTTGGTGATGAACGAATAGCCATTTGTATGGAGTATGTGTTATGAATCACCTTTGACTTCGGTTCTTGCATTATTAGTTATGTAAGATTCTGTTGATTTATTAGAAGCTGTCATTTCCAAACTCAAAAATCATCGACTGTTCGGATAAAATAAATGGCCTGGCCTGTTAATGTTATTTTAATCATGCCTGGTTTAATTAAAGATTTGGTTTCATTTCTTCTCTTGGTGAAACTTATTCCAAGCTTCTCAAATGGCTAAACTGCCTAACCAATTGGAAATTGTTGTTTAATCCCAAAGACCCAAGGCTTTCTTTAGTAGTGTGGGTGTGATATAATAATGGGAAATTATTCATCATATATTTAAAGATAGATAAATTATTAAAAATATATAAAGTTTCAAATTTTATTCACTTGTCCATTTTTTTTTTTTTTTTTTTTGAAAAGTTAATTAAGTTTCTGTCTTAATCCTCTCTGACGCTTAATCCTCTCTGACGCTTACACACGATTAACATAAAACTACAAAAACCAGGATCCGTTATCCGCTATTTGATCGAGCAACCCAGCTCAAGTTTGGTTCTAATCAACCACTTTTTGATTAGTTACTTATGGGACAACAAATGAATCAAAATTGTTATTATAGAGTGTGAATTCCTTGTTAAACAAGGTTTAATTTAATCCCCCTAATTGAGTTCATGTCTTCTAAGTTGTTCTCATGTGTAGGTAAAAGTATTAGTCTGTCACGTAAGTTCTCCTTGATTACTGATCAACTTCAAAGTGTTATCTAAATCAACATGTGCATCGCTCGAGTTCCAACATTCATGACTTAAAATATAATTAATTATGCGCCTATAATTAATAATAATAGAGATAAAATTGCAACGGCATGTTTTGACATTATTAAAACCAAGTAAGCTATAAAAATGGTGATTTGCATTTTGCAGTATCTCATTATTTTTGGAAGGAGCTATAGACATGGCATTATCCACAGAACTGGAGAAGAGACTAAAAAACCATGTTTAAAATCTTACAAGTAACTCAGATTTTGGTACATAATTTTTACCTGCCATTGGTGCTCGGAAGAAACACTCACACCCATGCATATATAAATTTGTAATTTCAGAATTAATTCAACAAAATTACAGAATCACCAACCAAAAAAAAAGGACTAAAAAATTTATATGGACAAAGAAAGGGATCTCTTTTTTCATATTCATGTCAACTTACGATGAAAACATGAATTTCAATGCACTAAGAAACACACACACATATATATAATGATTTTTTTTTTTATCATTTAATAGACATTCTTATTTTATTAAGGATGTCTTCAGAGAGAGATTATATTTATAGATATACACATACTAAATCAAACAAAATATTTTATCGTTAACTAGGATAATTTATATATATATATATATATATTTTTTTTGTCTTTATCTATCCTTACAGTGCACATAAAATCCACATAAATCGTACCTGAGCCTGAGCGAATAATAAAATTACACGATATTGTCTTTTCATAATTTAATTAATTATAGTGGATTTATTAAATTATTACATTTTAATAAATAAATTTTTATGTGAACGCACGATATTTTATATATACAATACCGAATAATAAAATTACACGATATTATACATGTATAATGTCATGCGTTTGCATGAAAAATTCATACGGACATTTGCATAGCAGAATGACATGTACACACACATACACATATAAAGCCATTTTTCATGTAAATGCATGATACACATATATATATACAGCTCTAGATATGATATAAAAATACTACCTTAAAGTATTATTAAGAACTTAACCAATTAACATTATGAAATAGATGGTAATAATATTATATAAGGTTTAACATAAGGTTCACATTGGATAATTATTGACATCAAATAAGTTTATTTTGCTAAATTGTTAATTAATCAAACTTGACCTACTTGCTTGTAGCTTTAACATTCATAAAAGTGAGATATTAAGCTTTCACAATTATAACTAAACCCTAATTGGAGGAGTATACATAATTATATATATTTTTATGCTAAATGTGATTGTGATATTAAGCTTTAATAAGAAACATACTATGCTAATTAAACTTGTATAACTAAATTATAAATCAACTTGTAAAAGGTGTAAATATTGGACATAAATTTTCAAGTTCATCATGTGGCATGGACAACACATTTCATTATGTTATAATAAGAAAATGTCAAAAATAAAATAAAATATGAAATGCTTTCAAAATGATGTATGAATGAGAAACTATAAATTTGTGTGAATGAGTTGTTTTGACTTGTTAGATCTATTTGTATTGCTAAGTTTAGTATTATGCGTTTTTATACTGAAATTAAAATGTCTAACGAGACTTTCCTTATATCTTTGTCCACTGATAATTAGGTTAATGATCAATAATTAAGTTTTTTGTTCGGCATTCTTAAATTTGAAGTAAGATTTTTTGAATAAATTACTAGATCCTTTTCAAATTTACATTCTTTTAAAAGTTTTTGGCATTGTGAGAATAAAAAAAAAAATTATGGCTTTTATACTAATATAAAAGGAATGTAAGCCTTATTATTTAATTATAACGTGCGTAAGCTTGCTACCTTGAGATGAGATGGATAGATGGAATGTGATGAGGTGTGTTGTATTGGATGTTGTGTATTATTATTGTTATGCTGCCGGATTTCGTATAATAGTAGCCAGAGATGCGAGATTATGCGAGGTTAGCAGAGGCGTATGGTTTAGTCTTCCTCTTGCATATTTATGCGGGATTATATGGTAGGAAACCTTTAAGCTCACCCCCTATTTCTCAAACATCCCAAATAGTTCGTCAGCACAACAGTAGCAGTATCAGTACCAGGATTTGATTCGTTTACCACCGTCGTTAGTTGGGTTGGTCCAGACATTTCTTTTGGCTTTTGAGATAGGAGATTTAGGACAAATTTCATGTTTTCACATACTTTTGATGTAAACATTATTTGAGGTTTATTGAATTGTATTTTGTGGAATTTTTTTTTCTTTGCAAATTTGGTTCAGTTGCATGACATGTAAGTGCTCGAACTGAAGTGGTTCGCGAACCACTTTCTAGAATTGGACCCGCTCTAAGGAGGGGATCGTGACATGCAATGCGTCTCGATCCAACAAGTGGTATAGAAGTTTGTATAGAGGTTTTGGATACAAATTGACATTCTTTCATGAATGACAAATTTATATAACAAATAAACCTGTCAATACAGTGTCGTATTACTTTAAATCAAAAAGTCGAAATACAAATTTTATAAACACAATATTATTCATTCACTAAACAGTGTTAGCCCTTCCCCTCAGACTAGGGGAAGAGCTATGATTGAAATTTAGGAGAATAAAGTTGATATAGATAAATTTTTAGGGGTTAAAGTTAATATATATATTTTTAATTATTGATGTAAAATTATTAAAATTACAAGTGCCAAATTATAAGAACATCAACTTTGATGAGTAAACTTAAAATATATAATTTGTTTATATTAATTTTTTTTAAATATTTATAGGTATTAAATAAATTTTATATTATATATTTGAAAGTAAAAATGAATTTCATATTTAATTCACATAATAATGATATCTCTTTTCACTAGACCCTTGGCCTCTTTCTTTTATAACAAGAGACCAACTAATTAGACTGTATATCTTTTGCAGTCGTTTCATTATAGCTAACTATCATTATAATTGATAAAAATGTTATTTAATTTAAATTCAGTCTATAATATTTTGTAATGTTTCCTAAACAGAACTACCTTAAGCATTTTCTTTCCATATAAATCTCCAATTTAACATTATAATTAATTTTTTTTTATAACTCAAACACTTCGGGTCATAATACAAGCATATAATTATACTCAAAATTTTTATTCACAATTTATGTTCTCATGCTATCAATTACTCAACATAATTTCCAAACATATGTGTATAAGTATATTTATACTATATTACGTGAACTCATATATCAAACATCAATTAACAAACATTTATGTTAAGGAAATCATTGTGCTTTGTACTTACCTCAATCCACGCAAAACTCTCTATATCTATATGTCATCGCTAAAATCTGAAAAAAAATATATATATAAAATTACGATCAGGTCCCTATATTTTACTAAAATTACGATTTTACCCCTAAACTTTCCAAATTTATAATTTAACCTCAATACTTTCCAACATTATCAATTTAGTCCTATAACTCTCATTTATCACCTATTACTCCCTAAAAATCAGAATTTACACATTTGTGTCCCTAAACATGTCAATTTACGAATAAGTCCAAAACTCTCAAAACATTACATTTACACCCATAAAACTGTAAAATATAATGTACCGAGCTCCAACGACTTCAAAATTACATAACGAGATTATCAACAGACAATACATGTCACCAGGATCACAACGATCGTGGTGGTAATGGCGGATGCTCGGTGGTCACCGACGAATGACGTTAACTCTCATTTTTGGCTCGTTTCACGATAACCGAAGGTCCGATTTGGGCAACCAAGGTGTCCAACCCGCATATCTCGACGAGGGGAAGATCATGGTCCGGGAGTTGTTCTGTACGCACAGCGGCGCGTGGAGCGATGATGTGGCATTGCGTGGATGGCGCGTGGGAGCGCGTGCGGTGGAATCAGGTGATCAGACCGACGATGTTGGCTTCGTCTCTTTGAGTGGATTCTCCTGAAGTGGTCACTCACCGGAAAAGGTGGTCGGACGACGTCGAAATCCCTATTTCTCTCTTCTGCCCACTCTTTCTCTCTCTCTTATGTACTTTCTCTCTCTACTGGTTTAACTTTCTCTCTCTCTCTCTGTGATCTAGTCCATGAAAATTTCATTTCTCTTTTTCTACTGATCACTCACGCCCTTACCCTCTCCATTTGTTTTCAAGATAAACACCCTTAAAAAATCCTTAGATTTTGTCTTATATATATATATATATATATATATTGGAATTAGTTTAGGTTTGTTAGTGTGTGTGGCAGAAAATGTGGAGATAAGGGCAGCAAAAAGTTAGGGTGAAAGAGTAGTGGGTAAGTTAAATTTCAAAATAAATAATAACCATCAAAAGATAAGGTATCACACTATATCTTTTGCCATATGATTATGGGTTGTAAGTCTACAGTTCACCTCAAAAGGTTAACCGTAACCGCACGGTTAATCGTAATTGAATCGAATCGTACGATTCAGTTACGATTAACCTTTTTTAATTTAAAAATTATAAAATAAAAATTGATTGCAAATAAATGTGAAAATATTTTATTACAAATAGCCTGCACTTAGTTTTTACATGATTAAGCTACCTACGTATCCTATTGGGATATAGAGAGAAATAAAAACTCACGTAGTTCTGATACAATTTTCTAATTATTGATCTCATTTGTTTACAATAAAATTTAAAAATTTACAAGTTACATTTTATTATTATTTTTCTTCTTTGGGAGAAGGCGGTCTCGTCGTCACTGAGTCTTCAGTTCCATTATAAGTGTGGTCACACAAATCTCCAAAAGAATCTGGTGCGTGCTCTTATTGTCGTAGTTCAGCTCTTAATCAATCATCAAGACAAGCTTGAGCTTCCAAAGATGAAGAGTGCAAAGTAGATCTTATGGTGTTTAGGATATTACCTCATGAGCTGGAGGCTTGTTCCACTGATACAAATTGACATCGTTGTTGCAAAAAGCTTACTGGTTATAACAGAAATGATTGGAAATAATCATTCATATCGACGCCATCAGTCGAGAATTATAAATTGTGAACCTGTAAAACTTTCACGGGAAAACTCGAAAGGTGTGGTTATATATTTATCAATTTTAAAATGATCACTGGTGGTAGATTTTGATTTTTTATTTATTTTCATTAACCATCTACTTCTAGCAAGGAGCCTTGAGGGTTCGGCAGAGTGATCCGGCTGACTAGTTTCACCGATGAGTTGGATTCCGTACACACGAGTATAATCGTCAAATAATTAATCTATAGTATTTCTTACCTCATCAATAATTAAAGACAAACTTATCTCAATTGGTGTAATAGATAAAAAAAAAAATTATAAAAATTTGTAAAGCATTTTCTAAAACATCAATTTTAAGTCTTGGATAAAAAAACAATTGCAACAAGATAAAACAATGATATTTTTTGAAATAATTAAGCCATTTTTATCTCATTAAAAAATACAATATTTAAAAATTGGATTTTCACCAGTTTCCTTTTCTTCACACTCATGTAAAACCCCGACAATGTTAAGAGCTTCAAGCATGAAAATGCTATAAGTATGATAATAAACATCGCTTAAATCATTAGTTGCATCATTAAAAACTTTAGGATATTTTAGCATAAATATCTCAATTACTATGATACAAAAAAAAAAATTATGATGATATTGAGATACAAATGCACACAATAAATCTTTATAGCCAAAACTTTCATTAAATAGAAAATTCGTTGAATTCCAACGTGTTGAAACATCACATGAAAACTTTTTGGGTTAAACAATATTGAGTTTACAAAACTTACCCATTCTCTTCTAAATTTAGTGTATGTCCATATTAAATTAAGTACTTGTTTAATTTGTATAAGAAGCGTACTCAAAGTTTTTAAACCTTCTTATACTCATAAATTTAAAATATGACATACACAACGAACATGAAAAATATTCCTCCAATATTAAGTTGACAAATTAATTTAAGTTCATTAATTGAGACAATGTTTGCAGATGCATTATCAAATCCAATAGTTAAAACCTTATGCAATAATGTATATTCTCTTAAAATATTCTTAATCATTAAATATATATGTGCAATGTGTGAATCATCAAAATCACGAATGCAATATCTCTTTTTTGAATCATTCATGCATCATCGATCTAATGACAACTAATACCTAAATGGTCACTCCAAATATCACTAGAAATTGAAACACGTCATTTATGTGATTTAAAAAATCATTTAAATTTTTTCCCATTAATAAATAATTCCATAATTTTACGTTTACATGTAGTCATAGGAACTCTACATGTAGCATGATTAGCAGCCTTATGCGTGAAATTATTAAATGTTACTTTTTCATCAAAACTAGATGCCAAGTGTTCCATGAAAATAAATTTAGTCAATTCTTTTTAAAACATGCATCAGTGTATTTGAATAATTGACTACTATAAGATAAACAATCGTGTCTAGGACCATGAGTATACCTCCCTATTTGTTGTTGGGTTTGTCGATCCCCATCTCAATTGGATGATGTTTCCTCATGTGGGTTGTCAAACTTCTGTACCCACCGCTATGTTTATACAGTGCTCCACAATAATTGCAGATATATTTCTCATCACCAGCATTATTTACTATTATATGAAAATATTTTGCGAGTATACAAGATCTGTGGGTATTGACTTGACGAGCGCGTCCGGTGGAGACGTTGCTTCATTGATAGGGAATTGCTTCTCTTCTTCATTCATTGATGGAACATCGACATTTTGTGATGACCTTGTCATTTTTAAAGTAAATTAAGAAAATTCACAACTCAAGAATTGAATTGATAAATGAGAGATTAAAGAATAGAGACTTTGAGATATTGATATTGAGGTTGAGAATTTAGAATTGAGAGATTGAAAGAATTAAGAATAGAGAGATTAATAGAATTGGGAGAAATTGAGTAAGTTTAGAAATTGGTTTGAAGGAGTATTTATAGATTTTTTTGATATTTTTACTATGTCAAAAATACCCTCAAATTATAATTGTTATGAAGGATAATTTTGGATTTTCTTATAAATATTATTTGTTTTAATTAAAAAATAAAAAATTAAAAATTAAAACCACATTTTCCCTTTGGGCAACGGGAAAATGGGGTATCAAATTGAATTTGAAGCCTCAAAACCGATTTCAAATTAAATCTAATCATAACCGAACCGATAGTGCCCAATTCAATTACGATTTTCAACAGTTCAGTTATGATTCGATTTCGATTCCAAACCGTTATTGTGACCGGGTCTAACTATATCCATGACTACGACTCGACCACACCCAAGACTTATGCACGTTGACCCAAAAGACTAATAATTTTTTTTTTTTTTGTTTAAAAAAAAAACCGATGGGGCTAGCTCATACTTTTGAGTATGACACAAAACTCAAACAAGCATGAATTTGAAGATCTTTTAATTAATTAAAAAAGTATAATGCAACATCATTTACATAATTGATGAGCATGAGAAAATATTAAACAATCCTTATGAATTCAAAAAAAAAAAATTAAATGGAAGTTCACACATTATTCTTTTTATTTAAAATAAGATTAATGACAAGGACACGAGGGCGTGTGATCAAATCAACAAAATATTACAAGAATGGTTTTGGATTCAAGTGCAAAAATCCGACGGCTGTGATCACGCCAGGGACATAGAGTTTGACGAATCTCGCAAATGGACCCTCATTAATTAGGTGAAAATTACTTTATTACCCCTACTCTGTTGAGATCCGTACACGTGGCGCGTTGATATTGGACAAAGGGGTGGGATACAAATCTTTCGGACAACACATAATCAGAGACAACCAAAGTCTGGATTGGAGTTAGTAGTTACCGACAAGTTATGAGAAATAGACACGCGCTGAATAACCGCGTGAGGTTCTCAGAGTGAGCGGATATCCCGAACCCCGTTTTGGGAGTAAAGTAGGCCCCACGTATATCCTTTTAATAATATAGGGAAAATGACTTGTGGGTCCATATTATTTTTCATAATTACTTATTAGATCTTTAGATTTTCAACATTATCTATTAAGCCCCTACAATTCTAACCGTAAAGTACCGTTATTATATTAAGTAATTGGGATGTCCTGTTCAATCCCGGTCTTGTTTCAATTATAAATCTTGAATCTCAATTGATTTTTTGAATCAAAATAATAAAAAAAAATCCTAAATCGCTAATGAATTTTTATTCAAGTTGATTTATCGTCCAAAATTTCGATCAAGTTTCGAAATTTTCTACCGACCTAAACAACAAGATCTAATAGGTAATTATATAAAAATTAATGATCTAATGAGTAATTACAAGAAATTACGGATTTGGAGAACATTTTTCATATATAATATATATAGTTACCAATCACCTCATTTTCACTTGCTCAAAAGTTAAAAGGTGAAAAAAAAACAGTTGCATGCATGGAATTTGAAGGAAGAGGAGAGGCCATTGTTATATGATTTTCATTAGGCTTTTGCTTTGATATAACCGAGGACGCTTTGGGAATATTATTTTTTTCTGTTTAAAAAAAAAATACCATTTGACTATTTGTTCTTGCAAGTCAGCTCCACAGCTCCTGGTGGTCTTATTATTTTATTCTTTATGATTATTACTCATATATTCATGTAGAAAAATAATATTAATATATTTTTTTCTGTCCTGTGCTCTTCTACAGATCCCAACAACAGTGAAAGATAAAGTGAGAGACTTGAGAGGATCTTAAAAGATCCCCATTTCAGTATCTGTGTTGTTCTGTGAATTAACAGTAATACAGACCTTTGCTACTGCTGTCAAAAACATTATAAAAAGGTATGTTTTTATTACCAAACTATCCACTTCATACTGAAGTAGACCTTAATAGGGTCAACTGGGTCCTTTTTTTTTTTTTTTTTTTTTTTTTTTTAATGATTTGGTTGGTGTTATTTATTATTATTATTTAATAATTGGGGTTTTCAAAAGTTTTTTTTTTATACTTTTTGTTTGGTTTCCCTTTTTCATTCATCTTTTCAAGGAGCCTTTTCGTTTTCTTTCGTTTTTGGATCCTTCTTTTTCAATACTGACAAACAATTGGTCAAGCTTATGCTTAAGGTTTTTTTTTTTTTTGGTCATAGTAGGAAAAAAAAAATCAAAAAAGGATATTGATTGACTAAAACTGATTATTTTCTGGAAAAAAAAAGGTCAGAACTTTCTAGAGAGTGTGTGGGTTGACAAACAGTCAGCTTTTTCATTGTATTTTTTTTGGACTTTTGCTCAATATGGGTATTGCTTAAAGGTCCAAATTTTTTAGACAGGAAAGTTGAACATAATCTTGAAGCTTTTGTTTTGTTGTGTGAAAGTGATAGTGGCTTATCAAAGAACATAGACAAGTACACTTTCAGGAAAAAAAAAATCATTTTGATGAGATTTTGGGGGTATTAGTGATGGTATGGATTCAAGGGTTGTGGCTGAAATTCTTCCACACAGTCACAACATGGCTAGTGGTGCAATTGCTAAGTTTCCCCTTTCTTTATCTATTGTATGCCCTTTTTTTTTTTTTTTTTTTTTTTTTTTTTTAACTAGTGATCTTGGTTTTGTGTTGGTATTATGTTCATTTTTATGTATATGTTGATGATATTTGATGGGTTTTTGTTGCAGAAACCCACAATGGATGCTCATGGTGAGATGGGTCTGACTGGGAATCAGTTTGATCCTAGTGTTGTGGCCAGGCTCAGGGAGGATGAGTATGATCAGAGCAGGTCTGGAAGTGATAATGCTGAAGGTGCATCTGGTGATGATCAAGAATCCAATCAAGATAGACCCCCCAGGAAGAAGAAGTACCATAGGCACACTGCCCACCAGATTCAAGAGCTTGAATCGTATGCCAATTTTTATTTTTATTTTTATTTTTCATTTTCTTTAGAGTTTTATGTATTTGTTTTTTTTTTTTTTGCTTTCTCAAGCTTCGTGCGCTGGGTGATCCTTTACATCCTGACGGGGTTCATTTTTCATATGTTTTGTTATAGTTTCTTTAAGGAGTGTCCTCACCCAGATGATAAACAAAGATCGGAACTTAGCAGGAGGCTTGGCTTGGAGTCTAAGCAAATCAAGTTTTGGTTTCAGAATAGGCGAACCCAAATGAAGGTAAAATTGATTAAATAATTTCTATTTCAATTGTTCTTTTTAATCTTAAATATGAGTATTGGTATTTGATTCAGACCCAGATGGAACGCCATGAGAATGTGATTCTTCGACAAGAACATGATAAGCTTTATGCTGAGAATGATATGTTGAAGGATGTTATGAGGAACCCATTATGCAACAACTGTGGTGGCCCTGCAGTGCTGGGTACTGTGTCAAATTATGAGTTGCAGCAACTTACGATTGAGAATGCTCGATTGAAAGATGAATTAGGTCGGATTTGTACCTTAGCAAATAAGTTATTGGGCAGGCCACTCACATCCTCGGACATTACTATTCCTCCCCAAGGTCCGAACTCTGGTTTGGAGCTTGCCGTAGGAAGAAATGGGTTTGGTGGAGCTAATATTCCTGGTTCGATGATACAAATGGGACTTGAGTTTGTCGAAGGACATGGAATGTCTTTAATGAAACCACCTTTAACAGGCATGATGGGAAATGAAATGCCCTATGATAGAAACATGCTTATAGATCTTGCATTGACAGCTATGGATGAGTTAATTAAGATGGCACAGACAGATAGCCCTCTTTGGTTCAAAATTATGGATGGTGGAAGGGAAGTGTTTAACCAGGAAGAGTATATGAGAACATTTTCTCCGTGTATTGGAATGAAACCAAATGGCTTTGTGACCGAGGCTTCAAGGGAAACTGCTGTGGTAATCATCAACAGCTCGACACTCGTAGGGACTTTGATGGACGCGGTATGCCATCTTAAGCCCTTGTGTTGATGGTTCCACAATGGACAATTTCTTGTTAGAGAATAATCTTACTTCTTTTTCCCATTATTTTTCTTTCCGAGCTTTTATTTGCCATCTTTGGAATCTCTAATTGATAATGTTTCTGCTAGACATTTCTATTACTTGATTTTATTGGTGACATGCTTGAATTTTAGAAATTTGAATGGTTGATTGATTTCTGTTCCTTGAATAGGATCGATGGGCAGAATTGTTCCCATGCATGATTGCTAGATCTGCCACCATTGATACGTTATCCACTGGTGTATCCGGAAATGGTGCTCTTCAAGTGGTATGTTCCATTGCCATATGGTTTTTTTCTTTAGCTGTAAACTAAAATAAAACTAATGATAAAGATCATACTTTACAGATGGGTGCTGAGTTTCAAGTGCTTTCTCCTCTTGTTCCTGTACGTCAAGCGAAGTTTCTCCGGTTCTGCAAGCAGCATGCAGAGGGTGTGTGGGCTGTGGTTGATGTTTCTATCAATGCTAATCAAGAAGGTCTAAATACAAACCCTTTTCAAACCTACAGGAGGCTTCCTTCAGGCTTCATTGTGCAAGATATGCCCAATAATTATTCCAAGGTAGTTGCATATATAAATGCTTTTGTAGACTGCACAACTCTTGTTTTTAGTACATTTGAAATATATTAGCTTGATTGAAACTATATCGAGTTTATCTTTTTTACATTTGGACTCCTTGTTCAAACCTCAGTTGTCTTGGGTTTTATGAAACTATATCGAGTTTTTAGATGTTTCCTAAGAATCTAAAAGGGGATGCTTCTTTGATTTAAAAATTGTAGTCTTAAGTTTCAACACTATAGTTGTCTTCTTCTACTTCTAGAGATAAGCAAACCAACAGTGCTTGGGTTTTAAAATTAGCATAAGCCATACATGTATTTCATCAGTATTGGGAGTACTACACGCCTAATATCTATAAGAAGGTGAACCTATGGAATTTGCAAACTTTGCTGATTATTATTTATATTTGATCCTTCTATTCCTCTCTCTTCTTCTATCTTAATGTTTTCTTTACTATCCCCTAGGATTTGTGATCTGGGTACAGTCATTACTTTGTAATCTCTCCAACCTCGTGTTTGGTGAAAATTTGTTTACTTAGATGTGTCGCTTTCTTATAGAGCAATAGAAAAATATTGTTTTCAAGTTTTAAGAATGCTTCTACTGTTTATCTTGTTAACTAGATGCCTTGATATTGACTTTATCATTGTGGGTAGCTAGTTCGGTTGGTAAATTCTCTTTATTGGAAATAAGAGGTATTTTGTTCAGCCTTGGTTTTATAGCAAATATTAATCTATATAGCCTTGGGCTTCATGCAGATACTAGATCCGAAAACCTAGACTGATAGATAAGGGCTAACAATGGTCATAAATTAACAGACCCCTCCTGTGGAATGAAAGATAAGAGTTCGTGTGGAATCGAACTTGAGGCCTTTGCTCTGATACTATGTTAAAGAAACCGCTAGACCCAAAGTTTATAGTTAAACTAATAGGTAAAGACCCCACAATAGTTTTAAAGAAAAATATTAATAGTTTCCTTGCGCATAAAGGAGCTAAGGCACTTTTTTATTATGGTAATAAACTAATCTGTCACTGTGGCGGAAACCAAGCTGAAGTTGATGATTTAAATGGAGTTTCCGCAAAAAATAATTCCATTAAGTAACTTCTCACTGCTCAGAATATTAATCACATCTATTTATGGATGATCAGAAATTTTAGCTTAAATTTCTTGTTTTTAGGGTAAGCGATTTCTTGCTGTAGAAAATGCAACAATTTTTTTTGTGCGTATGGAATTGGTGCTATACTTTGCTAAGGTTCAAGAACTTCAATGAAATTAAATACTATATTTGCCTTCTGAACTCCTCCCAGGATTTTCTACCAAAAATGTATTATATGGGTAAAACAACTCTTCAAAGCTTACTGAGAGACTATAACTACTTTTCAGTTTTCAGATTATGATATCCATCGTTACTTTAAAGAATCAAGTAAATAAGAATGACAATTTAGGAATTAGCAATTTTCAATTGGGATGAATGCTCTCTGAAGCTTGTGCTTGCTTTATTCTTTGCCAAGTCCTGATGCTTGGCAGGTGGATTCTTCTGCTACTTTTTAAAATATTGGTTGGAAGGTTAACGCTAGCTTGTATTGGATCGTACAATTCAGGTTACCTGGATTGAACATGCAGAATATGATGAGAGTATTGTCCACCATCTCTGCCGGCCATTACTCAATTCTGGCATAGGCTTTGGTGCACAAAAGTGGGTTGCTACCTTAGAGAGGCAATGCAAGTGCCTAGCTGTTCTTATGTCCTCTACCATGCCCAGTCAATATCATTCAGGTCCTTCTTTGTCACCCTGCCGTCTTTAGCTTATCTGACTGATATGGTAAAGTTAGTTTCTAATAAATACCATTGGTCACAGGGATGAGTCCAAGCGGTAGAAAAAGTTTGTTAAAGCTGGCAGAGCGCATGTCTTTTAACTTCTATTCTGGTGTTTGTGCTTCAAGTGTGCGTAAGTGGGACAATCTTCATGTTGGAAATGTGGGTGAGGATGTGAGGGTGTTGACCCGGAAGAATATAAATGACCCTGGTGAGCCACCTGGTATTGTACTGAGTGCTGCTACTTCTGTTTGGATGCCGGTGACAAGGCAGAGGCTTTTTGATTTCATGCGTGATGAAAGCACGAGGAGTGAGTGGGACATTTTATCCAATGGTGGGCCGATGCAAGAGATGGTCCACATTGCCAAGGGTGAGGGACCTGGCAACTGTGTTTCTCTCCTTAGCACCAATGTGAGTATCAATTGTTTTCTATTTCCCCATCTAAATTCTTTCATTTTGCTTTTCTTTTGTGATAAGTTTGGCTTTTGTTCATTTGGTTACGCAGGCCATGAATGCAAATGATAGCGGCATGCTGATATTGCAAGAGACGTGGAATGATGCCTCAGGCTCTCTTGTAGTGTATGCTCCTGTTGATGTACCATCAATGAGTATGGTGATGAATGGTGGGGATTCAACCTGTGTAGCCCTTCTTCCATCGGGATTCGCCATTCTCCCAGATGGTCATTTAGGCCATGGCGGACTAAACTACTACAATGACTCAATGGTCAAAAGTGAGGGCAACAATAATGAAAGCGGCGGATGCCTCCTTACAGTTGGATTTCAGATTTTGGTGAACAGCCTTCCAACTGCAAATCTCACATTAGAATCCGTTGAGACCGTTAACAATCTCATCTCCTGCACAATTCAAAAGATCAAAGCAGCAGTTCTAGTAACATAGCTGTTCGAGATAGGTAACTATGTGCTGCAAAGCTTAATTTATCCTTTTCTTTTTGTTTTTGTTTTTTTGGAAAATCAAATCATAAATATGGAAAGAATAGGATATTTATAGAATGGACATGGAAAAGCTAGCTCGATAGTTTGAGATGATAAGTCGCACAAAACAGGTTTCGAGTCAAGAACGAACCGCATCTGGAGAACTTGTACTGGACTGCGGATGTCATTATCCGAGGGGTTTGTTCAAGCTTTATAGTAATTCATAGTGTCAGGTCAGTTTAGTGGTTCGGGTATTGACTCGGTCGACCAGCGAGTAGCTCAGCTTGATAAAGGCCTAATTGGTGTTTTTGGTTATCTTGACTTTATATCAAAGACATGATTCTCCTTTGGTTTTTATATATGCATCAGTGAATAAATTTTCTAATGTTTCTCCTTGAACTTCTGAATGCTTGATTTTATTTGTTGAAAATGCTTTGCTTATCAGCTGAAATTTGACAGTAATAATACGGGCTGGTGCAGTTATGTCACTTTGGAAATTCAGATGTTGATTCAAACGTATGGAGAGATCTTCCCTGTGATTTAGTGAGGCATGGCCCGAGTTTTGATATCCTAAGCGAGTTCATAAAATGTGACAACAATCGATAAAAACATATAAAAATTAAAAAAAAAATTAAGATTTGGTTTATTTTGGGTTCAATCAGTATGTGGACTGTGTTGATAAAAATATCCCACGGCAATTCCTAAATTAATAATATAAGGCTTTTATAACATTCAATTTTTAAGTTAATTTCATGTTTGAATCAGGCTAATAAATTTAAATTTGATATTAGAATCAATCTCATACACGACATCATTTGTGACACATTTTGTTTTTTGACAATTAATTTCAAAGGATATATCCCGAATTACCATATATATTTTTTTTTAATTTTAAACACTACTGCAAACACAAAGCAATGGAGAAGCAGATCTTTAAAACCCTAACAACAAACCCTAGTTACACAGTACTTTCACAAACAGTAACATTTAAAACTAAGTGTTTTGATGTGTTAAAATTAAACGAAACTCCCTACATGAATTTTGATATAAATATTTTTATTTTTATTGTAAAATATGAAGAGGTTTCGTTTAATTTTAAAACATGAAAATGATTTTTGGTCACTTTCTCTTCTCTGTATGACAATGGAAATGCTAATCTTTATTATTTATTAATGTGAGGGCAAAGCACAGTTTCTTTGTCCGAATCATCGCCTTCTTGCAGAAGGTTTCTCTCTGCTGAGAATCTCCATGTGTTGAAATGCTCTAATGAGATAACGTGTTACAAATTCATGGATAGATAGAACTCGTTCCTAAAAATCGAATTATAAGGAGAGTGAGTTCATGAACTTATAAACTATTAGCCAATCTCATATTTAGTTAATGTGAGACAAATGGATCATAATATTATAATATCAGCGTCAACCTCTGCGCTATAAAATTATAACTGGGGGACATGATGTTTACTCTGATATCACTTGTTACAAACCCACTCAATATTAAAAATCGGCATGCAAGGAAAGGGAGTCAATCTCATACTTAGCCAGTATGGAACAAATAGACCATAATATAATGGTGTTTCAAATTCTCTTCTTCTCCGTTAAGAAATAATATATAAATACAAAAAAAAATAGACGTATACCTTCATTTAAAAAAATATATTTTAATTAATTAGACCCACTTTGCAAGACACTATTTGTGTTAAAAATTTTTAAATGTAACTAATTTAGAGAAGTTTCAGGGTTAAAGGAAAGTTAATGGATGCCTGGTTGCTAAACTGACACCATCATGAATATATAGAATTAAAGAGAGGGTGTTAATTTTATTAGGAAATATTAACAATTCAAAGTGAAAAATAATTTTATTAAATTCAATGATAATACAAAACCAGTGGAGATGTTCTCTTAAGTATGTGTCACTAGGGCTTGGAGCATCGGCACTGTCATTATCTTTGAATACGAATCAGATAAACAAATATCATATAAAAATTTAAGTGTTAGTAAATCATGCATTAGAATTTGTTAGGTAATTAAATTATTGAAGAAAATATCTAATATTGATTAAGATGAATAAATGAACTCAAAATATAAATATTGAATAACCTTCAATTCCTAGGTTAATTTTTTGGGTTAAGTTATGTTTATGAATTTTAACATGGTATTAGAGTCAAATTTATGCACGAACGAGCCTTCGCTACCTACGCATGTGACACGGACAAAACAAAAAGATTGTGTCATGACCCAAAAACGGGATCGGTAACTTTTAAGTAAATAATACAAAAAAAAAAATAAATTCAAAGACCAATCAAAACTTATAGGAAGTCAATTAAAGAGTCAAAACATGTCATTTGGATTTTAAAATAAAAAGAAAATATAAAATCATATAAAAAAATATTTAAAACATTCTTATAGTTAAATGAGAACACCTATCGTGAATAAATATTCAAAATTCAAACAATGGTTCGATTATACAATGCATCACCCAAATAAATTCATAGTCTGGTAATTTTAAATAAAAGTCAAATACTTCTGAGAATGTACCACATCGATTTGTGAAGAGAGTTCACTCAACACGATCCAAAATCTTCGAGATATCAATCACATTCTTCACTCTCCAATTCATCCCGAGTCATACCTGGATGATTGATATTAAAGGGTGAGCAAACCACGAGCTCAATAGGAGATTAAATGATCTTAATTGATTTTTAAAATCATGCATGATTAGTAAGATAAATAGATATATGTGTATCTAGTAAAAACAAATAGCGATGATGCGAATGTTAGAAGAAAATTTATAATTTATACATATACACACGTATAATTAAAATATGCATCATCAATAATAATTAATCATTTTAAAGAAAAACCAAGTGAAAGAAATGTCACACGGGGCCGCGTAAATATGTGTCACAACAGGACTACATAACAATGATGATGGGATGTAGTGTGATAATTCGATCCAACTAGTAAGATATTGTTTGTTTTTTAAAATTTGACAGTCTAAAGACTTGCCATGTCCCTCCTTGCGGTTTTGTTTTAGGCGTGAATTGTAATGAAGCCCAAAAGGCATTGAAGATTAGAGATGATAATTTTCGACGGATCCCGTCCTGTTTGGGATAGGATTTGATATGATACATTTTTATTTCCCGTTTTAAAAAAGGGATAGGACGAGACACAAAATTGTCCCGAAAATTCAAGTAGGACAAAACTGAACAAATGGATGGGACAAGATTTAATGGAATGAGTAATGATTAAACTCAATGAGACGATATTAAATAGGACATGTGAGGGGACTAAAATAATTTTTTTCGTTAAAAATATAATGGGATGAGATCGGGATTGACAAATCACGTCTCATCACATCCCATCACCAACCCTAGTGAAGATGTTGCAACTCATTCCAAAAACAAAACCGTGAAAAAGATGGGCCAAATCGTTGGATTAAAAAACTTATAAAACGGATAATATTTGATTAATTAAGTCGAGTCATCTCAGATTATGTATTAATTTAATTTCCTCATGCGCATACATAATGATAAACTTCCAAATTTAAATTTTGATTTGTTAATTAATTCACAGAATAGCAATTAACATTCGATTTGTTAATTAATGCCTAGCTATTTATTACAGAAGCCCAAGGATGTGATTTGTTAATTAATTAAGAAAAGTTATAATGACAAAATATCATCGTGCTGTATCCTACACTTTTGTCTAATCTCATTAAACTCAATTGTATTTATGTCTCTCTTTAAATATTGACATGATTAAAGGCCAAATAATGTCACATTGGATTCTTGTTATCGTTGAATCATTAATAGTTATTTATTTATTTTTTTTGAGTTGACACATCTCTCAACTTTCGGAAGAAGCTCGGACCTTATAGTCAATCTATGAGAGTAATTCAATCCAAAAATAAGTTCGATAAAATAGTGTTACTCAAGACTAATAGTGTTAGTAAAGTAATTATTTTTAATCAATGTGAGTTGTTTTGTTATCTCTCGTCATATGTATGTGGTTCTTGTCATGTGATAAAGTAATATGATCCCATTTTTTGATGAGTTTGATTATAATTTCAAAAAAAAAAATTTACTATTATAACTTAATTTAAAAACTAACTCAAGTATTATTGCCCAAGACTTATATTAGTAGCCTCAATAATTATTCTTACCCGATCTATGATATTTTCCCTATCAAAACATGCAAGACTTCCTTATTTATATAATTTTCTCACTGAGGCTTTATTTGGTATTATTGTTATGTAGCTTTTAACTAAGATCCCTAAAGTATTTGAACCTAGAGATGGCAATGGGTCATATTTGAGTTGGGGAATATGATCCTCGATCCTATACCCGAATTATTAAGAAATCTCTAAACCCGCACTAAACTAGAAATTCCATGAATAGGGATATTCCTAATTATCTTCGAATAGAGACAGTGAATAAATGAGAACTCCATCCCCACTTAATTTATTATTTAATTTGAAACTTTTATAAAAAAAAAAAAAAAATCCTTAAAATAAGAGAATGGGCCTTTTGTTTCGGGTGTGAAGTTTGAAACTGGATCCCAAACCCGATCGATTCAAATTTTTGTATGCTTTTTGGGCCACAAATCTGTGGTATTTTGGGCAAATTCTCATGGGATCTCAAACTCATAAGGATTTTTATCATCAATAGATAAACCCTCTTGAAGAAAAGGAGAAAATAACATCATCCACGAATATTAGTTATAAGTTTGATAGAAATTAATTTTCAAGATGAATAATGTTAGAGTTACAAACTATTTTTACAAACTATTATTTACGAGATAGAGAATAACGGTATTGGCTTGCGATTATAGATTAGTTTACTGCATATTTAGTCGAATTCTACTTTGTAAATCTACTGTTATATGTTAATGATGAGCCGTTAATATACATATATTTATCGTCCCTCTATCTTAATGTTTTCCGTGGTATTTTGAGTTGTATGAGCGCTTTGATGTGTTTTGTAGGTTAAAATTATATCATGACTTAAACAGACTTAACAGGGGATGAATTGTCAATTTTAGAACACATTTGGGCCATATTTCATAGTCAAAATACGCGTCCCGACGCTAGATGTGCATCACAAAGCATGAATAAAATGAAATTTAACCAACTTTCAACAAGTTAGGCGCGACGCGATGCGCCAAGTGAACGCGCGTCACAACACGAAGGTAGGGATGGCAACGGGCCGGGCCCGGGCCCAATTTTTTAATTATAAAAAATTATAAATAAAAAAATTATTATATAAATATATATATTTTATAAATAAAAATATTTAATTATTTATTTTAAACACGGACCCAATTTTTTATTATAAAAAATAATAAATATAAAAAATTTATTATATAAATATATATATATTTTATAAATTAAAATATTTAATTATTTATTTTAAGTCCGGGCCGGGCCGGGCCCGGGCTTTTTGGGTGAAGCCCGGCCCGGACTTTTTTTTACCCCAGGCCGGACCCGAGCTTTTTTGCCATGTATACAAGAATGAGCAGTTCCAATTTCATATTGAATCCGATTTTTATCAAGGAAAGACCCCTCACACCTCCTATATAAGCATAAATTCGTCCTAAAACTTAAAATCAAGACTTATAACACAATTTTAGAATCTCAGAGAGTAGAATAAATCCTAGAGCATGGCAATGACAAGTGTTTTAACTGGTGATGGAGATTGAAGGCGAAGATTGCAAACGAAAGTTATTTCTTCCATTTTCTCTCTAGTTTATCTTTTATGAGTCCTTATTTTGTATCAAAAATGATTAGCATGAGTTTATTGAATATTATGTGTAGCTAAATCATTAATTTAGGGTTGTAATGGATCCCAAACATATGTTTATTAATTAATTTACATCTTTTTATTCTCTTGAGTTTGTTATTTATTATTCTCTATATTCAATGCATGTTCATATGTTTATTAATTAATTTACATCTTTTTATTCTCTTGAGTTTGTTATTTTTTATTTGTTATTCTGTATATTGAATGCATGTTTTATTGTCTGGCCAACTATAGAATAGTTTTGGTAAATCATTAGGAACTCGAGGTAGGGAATTTAGGTTAGCTGTGGGAATAATAGCGCGTGATCTAGTTTTTTTTAATAGATTTCCCTTCAGGATAGAAATATATCGGCAAAGCATCCGTAGCCACTATTAGAACATGACCTTAACGAATTTGGCTTAAATCAATTAAAATAGACATATATTTAATTGGTTTAATATAAGTATTTATACTTTATCATCGAAAGAAGCTTGTAGATAGTTAATATCCTAGGTTAATAATTTGTAACAACCCAACTAAATAAAAAGTGTCTGAACCCATCGTGTGCGTGCTTAGATGAAGTTACAACCCTAAGTTCTTCTCGCATATAAAGTTTATCTCCAAAATTATAGTTTGCTATTTATGTTTTCAATAAATTTTAGATTAATCAATCTACCTCGCGCCCAATAGTTTAGTTAAGTTAAGTATGTTAGTCTTGATAATGATAAGAAAAATAATAAGTCATATGGGTGCGTACGGTATAAAATCGTGCAAAAGTTTTTGATGCCGTTGCCGGTGACTTATTTTATTTTTCTTTATTAATATTAGGACAAAACTTTACTTACTTAGTTAAACACCTTTTCTTTTTCTTCTTTATTTTCTTTTTGTTTTTTGTTTTGATTTCAGGCATCATGAACGACAATCATCATAAACGACGGGAAGTAGCAGCGCCTATTCCAATTCGGGATAGGATAATACCGACCATTGATGAACTTATATCTTGTATCGCCCCACCACTCATTCAGGCCAACGTGTGCGACATCAATAACTGTATTCAAATGATACAGCAATAAGTGCAGTTTGGGGGTGGCCCGAACGATGATCCTAATGCCCACATATGTAATTTCTTGGAAATCTGCAGCACTTTCAACTTTAACATATGGGCAGAAGAAGCAGTTTACCTGCTCACTTTCCCGTATTCATTGAATGATATAACGAAGGGATGACTCTAGTCACTACCAGGAAGATCTATCATTACATGGGCATACTTGGCCACCAAGTTCCTTGCTAAGTACTTTCCTCTCGCTAAAACAGTAAAGCTACGTAATGACATCACATCATTCACGCAATATGATTTGGAGCATGTATACGAGATGTGTGAGAGATATAAAGACATGTTGCACAATTGCTCACATCATGACATTGCGAAATGGCTGCAAGTCTATACCTTCTATAATAAGCTTAATGGAATGATGAAAACTACAGTAAACACATCGACTGGAAGTGCGTTAATGGCCAAAGATGAGAATGTCGTATGGTGACCTGCATAATCACACGCATATAACGCAAGCGCACATATCGTTCAAGTAGTATAAAAATATCGATCTCACGAGGACTCAATTCATACTATTGTTATTAATTATTAATACTATTTATTTACAGGTATCTAATTAAAGAGAGAAGAGAATGATTGCTTAATTGGTTGATTGAATGTGATTTGCTGAATAAATAAATAAACTACCTAAAAGAAAATACTAAGGAAAATAAACAAAAGACTCAAATATCTAGAGTCGTGATTGTTAGGGTTTTGGGCGATGGGGCGCAGCGGAGGCGCGGTCAAGCGAAATCGTATTTTAAAACTTTTTGAAAATACCGAATAAATTATTAAATATCTAATGTGAATAATTTATTCATATTTCACCTAACCTATTTATTCGATATCAAATATCAACATAAATATGGTGAAAACTCGCAAAACTTTTACGAAAACCGATTTTCCGCAAAATGGCTTATAACACGTTTTTGACCAAACCGACTACCTGACACTTATGAAAACTGCCCAGGTCAGCTCCAATAGTATCGGAGCAGTTCATGGACTGCCCAAATAGTGACAGACTCACTGTTTGGACAGCAGTCACCCGGTTGGCTCAAAATCCACCCGTAACGCCGTTTTTGGCCGTTTTCACTTATTTTAAGTCGGAAACACTTTCCGGAAATTGTGTCAACACCCAAATTTCATCCAAAATATTATAAAAACAACAATTTCATCACAAAATCAAATTTATTTCCATGTCAAAATAGAAAACGAAATTGGCCAAAAATTCATGCTTTAATCCAATTTTCACCAAGATTAATATAATTAATCCAACACCAAATGAGTCCTACCACATATGAACAGCTCTAGAACAATTCTAGGCTATCTAAGAGTGGATCAAAAACTCTAGAATGGCAACCAACAACAATTGATGAATTTGGAAAGCAATTACACTAATTACTTCCAAATACATTTCACACATGCATCTATCTCTTCCAATTCATCCACCAAACCACAAAGCCCCAAAAAATCTGAATCTAAGGAACCCTAGAACACTTCTAAAAACTCAAGAAATAAGAAACTAAATTTCCAAGCTTAGGGGTATGGTAGATTACCTTTAATCCTCCAAATCCTTAGCTATTTTCTTGAGTTTTTCCTTTGATTCTTCATAGAATCCTCAATCCATTTTGGAAACTCATATTTTAGAGGCAAAGTCGGTCATGGTGTGTTGGAGAAGAAAGAGAAAACAATTTTCTAATTTAAAGAGGAAGTGGCCGAATTTTACGGTTTTGGGGGGCATTATTGTCATGACAATTTTAATCAAATTAAAAAACCATTAATTAGACTTTAGGTGGACCAATCAAATTGTCACACCTTTTCCTTAATTAATACATGCCAAGTGTCCAAATAATAATTGGACAAATCCATAACATTTATGGAAAAGTTTGACTAATTAATTTTTGAAATATTTAACAATTAAATATTCAAAAATCAATTAATGTAATTATTATTATATATGTATTTTTATTTACAATAAATAACAAATACATATATATATTTATGGCATGTGTCAAAATCTCATTTGACGAATAATTAATGTGTATCTATTCATATTATGTATCAAATACAAATACACAATAATTATTAGCGGACAAAATCCCCTAATTGCATGTGTTATCGTTTAACCGATTAAACGATCCAGATTAACTCATTTAATCTGATGAAATATTATGAATAATCTGTATTATTCATTTCGAGTTGCCCAAGTGCTCAACGAGTACACTTCATATTGTGGAACTCTCTAAGTTTAGGTCAATCATATTGTGGAACTCTCTAAGTTTAGGTCAATCTGTCACGAAATCCAATTTCGTGTCCATAATCCACCCACTCATGATTATGACGACCACATATAATCTCGCTAAACTATGCAAGTCGAGGTCATGACATACATATAATCCCTCTGTCACAGGCCATCCGTATTATACATGGGATATAGATCAGAACGTCAAATCTGTTCGGTATAATACAATCGACTTTCAATTTACGATCTCTAAATAACACTCGGAACTAATTTCCAAAGTTATACCACGGCCATGGATTTACTAGATCGTAAACACGTGCTGGATGCCTATTCCCTGTACACAGGACTGACGGATCCTATCTTGATACACACAGGATATCATGAGCATCAGTCCATACCCAACGAACAGGCGGAGGTCCGATCATGACTAGATCATTGACGTGACTGCCATCAAAGTGTGGAAGATAGCTCATATATCCACAGTGGTATCTCAAGTCAAAGGACCACTATGCTCGCTCAACTCGAGAAGGTTCCTATTGACGTTAATGTACCATCTATTAGGAAACCTTCAGTGAGTCGTTCAGTGTCTTATCAAATAAACACCTACATGTTTATACGAGTCTCCCGAGACTCATGGTTCACTGGGATAAACCATCGGATCAAGTCACGATATACGACATGTACTGGTCTCAGCGGATTTTACTAACCGACCCGTGTCAGTAAATCTTGACCAGGAACTTTATTTAAGGATATACATCTTATAGCGCGCTTCCCAATGACAATTACAAACTACGTTATAACTGCGCACTACATCGTAAATCCTAGGGTCTTGTATAATATACACATATCATTGAACCATATTCAGTTTCGATCTAATCGTAATCAGATATCTAATCACAATTAGATCGAATAAGCGTATAAAAGACAAGGGTTCTACCACTAAAATTAGTAATATTATGGAAAAAAGAATTGCTCGTATTTATGAATCGAACATAAATACGACATGGATTGGCACTCCGAGCACAAACCCTTACAGTGATTCCACACAATATTATTTCTAAAGATGAGTTGATTATCTTATATATATGTAATAAATTAATTTATTAACTTGGAACACAAAGTTATGCAAAAGCCTATGTCGATGGTCAGATGCAAACACCCAAGTAACCCAATTAATCATATTCATATGTTAACCAAGTTACCTGAATTCATTAAGTTCATGTTTCAATTATGGCTACCCACGCCCGACAGGTATATGTCTATCCTGTAAGGAAATCTATTAAAGGATTATCTATCATCAAGGAATATCGTGAGCTATTGAATCTAAGGCTGAAACCTAAAATCCATTTTCCAAGTTCATTTTAAGTTTACCACATCAATTTTATTGGTGATCAGACAACAAGAAGCTTTAAACTTAAGATTCAATAAACAAACTAAAGAATTATCCATTATATAATTAAATCAATTATTAAGCTTATTAATATTATGTTTCATCACTTCCCTAGAATAAAAAGAAAATGATGGGGTTATAGATCCACTTTTAGAAATCTCACTTTATTATAATATGGAAATTGTTAGTATTACCCATTTAAGTTGAACCAGCCATAAATGCGGTGTTATTATTTATCCATAAACCAGCTTATAGGCGGTAATCATTTGTCACCTAAAGACCGACCATATAGGCGGTGTCACATTATGTTACATAAATAAAACCGACATTAAGGCGGTATCAACTTTTAATCGATATTATTAAATTATAATTTCCATATTATAATTAAAGTGAGATTAATCTACCTTTACTATTTCTAATTTAGAAATCTCTCTTATTATAATATATATAAATCTGCGTGTTAATTACCAACCAGCCATATAGGCGGTATCCTGATTAAGTTAAATTAATAATTAATTATCAACCGACCAACCAGGCGGTATCTATGCTTAGTCAGGTTAAAACCAATTTATAATTAATTACCAACCGACCAATATGGCGGTATCCTTGTTAAGTCAGGTTTTAATAGTTTATATATTATAATTAAGGGAGATTAATCTAAATTATAATAGTAAAAAGCTTCATCCTTACCCCAGCAGTAAATTAACTACTGAACATAAAAGAAAAGAAAAGAAAAGTAAATAAAATAAAATTAATTACTGAAAGTAAAAGTGCATAATTAAAAGTTGTAAAAGTAAAAATGCTTAATTTAAATTACAAAAACTTAAACAAACAAGATGCAATCCTTAAAGTCTTTACAAAAACCTAAGGAATGCATGATTTGAATTCTGAAATCGAGCTGAATTTATGGGCGTCATTGGGCTTCATGCATCGCGACGCGCACAACCTTGTGCGTCGCGATGCGCAGTTGATTTCTGCCACGTTGAACGCGGGATTCGGAGATAGTGACACGTGTCCTGGCAGCTGTCGGCAGCTGAATGATTGTGCTGACATGACGATGTCGATTATCGACAGCATGGGATGACAACACGTGTCACGGCCCACGTTAGTGGATCTGTTATAATGTTGACACGTGGCAGGCGCACGTTAGAAAATTTGATGATTGTCGGCAGCATGTGATGATGACATGTGTCCGGCATATTTTATCAAACTCCGGCGCACGTTAGCGGTCGGCGACGCGTAAAATGATAATTTTGTCATTTTGTCTGTTTTCCGCTGTTTTGGCCCTGATTTGATTCTAGAGAGTCCTGAAACTTTATTTATCTACAAAACAACACAAAAACAAAACTCAAGAAACTATACAAAATATTAGGTCAAATGAGTGGGAAATAGTGATACATTTACCACTCATCACATGAGATCTACTAGAAGAGATGGAAAACAACAACTCTATATGGCCAACTGAAAGAAGTATCAGTAGTGAAACACGGAAGTCCACGAGTTAGAGCTAAACACATATGTGAATGCCAAGTTAAACCAAATCTGCATGTGTATAAAGATCCTCAGTAAGTAGGCTGTAAATAATATTGGAGCTACAATGCAGGATATGAGGGAGTACATAATGGAGAGCCCTACGCACCACATGGTGAGTCTGTTAAATATGTTAACAACTACAACAGGCAAGACCACAACATATACTCTGATAGCTACAACCCTGGGTGGCATAACAATCAAAAGTAAGAACATAAGATAGAATTGAAGGAATTACTAGCAGACATGCTCAAAAAGCAAGAAACCAAGTACAGTACCATATTTTAGAGTCAAGTTGTAACCATGAGAGCATTAAAAACCCAATTGGATAGCTGGCGATTAATCAATGTCAGAGGCTACGAGGAGCTTTCCCTAATAACACAAAAGACAACCCAATGAGAGATGTGAAAGAATTTTGCAATGCCATCTCAGTTATCCATGAGGATGAAGATGATGAATGCTTTAGAATAGACTTCACAAATAATGTCATTCATGATACATTCACTCTGCATTCCCAATTGACAATCTTGAAGCATACATTAGGCAGATGTCTGATAAAGAGCTAGACAAAGAAATTTATGAGTGCGTAAATTATTTTGATGCTTCTCTTCATGTGAGAACTAGAACAAAGTGGAAATCTTAAACTTACTGAAAAAAAAAAGAATCATACCCTATATAGATTGGTCAATAGAAGTGAGAATAGAAAGCAGACATAGAATGTGAATGACAAAGTAGTGGTGTGTGAGGCCTTCAAGGCGGTTATACATGAATAGAATTAAAACTTAGATGCGGTGTGCCATCAATTCAACATCGTGCTACATCATGTCATTACACAACCAAAACCACCAGACCCCAGTCCATCCAAGCCAAAAGGGAAAATGCAGTCAACAAATGCAACCTCTACAGCCATGAGTAAAGGAAAACAAGTATGGGTGAGAGTGGCGGATCAATGGAAGCAAGCCAGAGAAACTTATTCCAAGTATATTTACCGTATAGAAGGAAAAGGCGTGCAATTGGGAAGGATGTGTTGGGGTTTTAAGCGGTATATATGGGTAACACAGCAGAATGCGTGAAAATCAATTTTTTTGATTTCTTTAATTTTTATTCGGTAATTAAAAAAACTTATTTATTCTAATCGCTCAATACTTAAAAACGGAATTTTTTTTACCCAAAAATCAGAATTTTTCAATATTCCCGTAAGACCCCTAAACTTTGTATTTTGATCATTTTAGTCCCAATTTCTCAAATACATAATTAGGTGATTTTAAATCGCTGCCAAAATGATTCATACATGTTATACACATCAAAATACATCATGCAACCGAAAAATCCATATTTCTTCAAATTACCGAATTGACCCTAAAGTTTCAAGTTTGATCATTTTGGTCCAATCTTGTCAAAAACAAGCTTAGATGATTTCCAATCAATCCCAAACTGATTTGTATATCTTATATACATCAAAATACAACATATATATGAAAAGCCCCAATTTTATTTAGGTTAGAAATCCTAATTTTTCAATTAATCAAATTAACCAAAATTAACCGAAGTTAATTCAATCTAACACTTTTATCTAATCTCTATAACACCAAACAAGTCTCACCACTTTGAAAAAACTCAAGAACAATTATAGGTCATCATTGAGTGGCCTAACAACTCTAGAATAACAACCAAGTCATCTAATGACCAAAAAATAGCTTAATAACATTTTATAAGCTTCTTTGATAACATACATGCTAACATTTTTCATTCATGCTTCCAACCATCTTGTTACAAAATTAAGAGAGTAGAAAAAAAATACAAGAACATCCTATGTTATAGCCTAAAGCAATAGAAATAATTTATTAGAAAAGGAAAGAATGAAAATACCTTTTATTTCCAAGCTTTTCTAAACTTTAAGCTTTAGCACTTGTATTTTTCTCACAACTCTCTTCTTTTGTAATCTTTTAAGCTTAGCATAAATCGAAGCAAAATGAAAAATGAAACCCTTATATATGTAGGGTTAGGACCGAAAATGGGTGATTTTGGAAAATAAAAATTTGACAATTTTTAATCAATATTAAAGAAGCCAAATCCAATTTGTCCACCTTTTCCATAAATTAAATAACAAGTGCACCAATTACACTAAGCCAAATATAGCCATAATAATGATAAAAATAAATATATTTAATTATTCTAATTATTTAAATTACTTAATACAAATATTTAAATACATGTATCATATTTACTTTAAATATTCCATAATACATATATTTATATCATTTTTCAAATACTTTATTTGACAAATAATTAATGTGTATTTAATAAAATCAAGTATTTAAACCAAATACACATTAATTAGGAAATGGCCGGAAAAACCTTTAAGCATGTATCTTTTCGTTTAACCGTTAAACAATTTATAAATAATCAATATTATTTATAAAAGTTGTCCTAGTTCTCTATGTGTATATTTCATTAGTGCGACTCTCTAGATTCAGACATATCTGTCATGGAAATCCAATTTCGTGTCCATAATTTACCCACCCATAAATTATGACGACCACAGATAAAATCGCCGAACGTATAATCCATCTGTCACAAGTACCCAAATTATTCTAGAGATATAGATATTATTGTCAAATCTCTATAGGTATAATCTCGTCGACGTTTCTATTATCGATCTCTTAATAAAACTTAGAACTCGCTTCTACAGTGTACCACGGGCCCATGGATTAAAAAGATTGCTAATCTCAAAATGAATATATATGTTATGTGCATAGAAGTGACAGATCTTATCTTCATATACACATGATATCTTGAGAATCAGTCCACATTCAACGAACATACGGAGGTCTGACCTAAATAGGTCGGTGACGTGACTGCCATCAAAGTGTGGAGAATTTCTCATATATCCACAATGATATCTCAAGTCAAAGAATCATTATGTTACTCAACCCGAGAATATTCTTATTGAATTTGGTGTACCATCTATTAAGAATCTTCGGTGAGTCATTCAGTGTTTATCCAATATAAACATCTACATGTCTATACGAGTCTCCTAAGACTCATGATTCATTGAGAAACCATTTGAATCCAATATTCCAATATACGACATGTACCAGTCTCTGCAGGTTTACTTACTGACCTAACAATTGTAAACCTTGACTAGGATCAGTTTAAGAATGATATTGTTATGAAACAATTCAATGACAGTTGCGATGCTTTTGCAACAGTATCATAACTAGTCATTTTATGGTCATGTACTTCTTTATCATATAATAAAAGAATATATATTAAAGAAACTGTGTATTTTATCCATAATAAAATATTTACATAAGTATTTACAAGGAAATACAAGAGATATTGGAGCTTAGAGCACCAACCCTAGAGCATCATACTAACTATTGCCTTTAAATTATCATCTTTCCATCTCTGGAAAGTCTCACGTTCATCTAGTGTAGCATTATCTGATATAGCAAGGGACAATGGACCTTCCAACACATATTCTAGTTTCTCAAACCCGAGGATAATCCTCATATCCAAGTCCCAATTTGCAAAGTTCTTGGCGCCTTTAAGCTTGTTCGTATCAAGTATACGAGCAAACGGATTAGTCGTAGATGCCGCCATCGCAAATTTATCATATAGATAGTGAAAAACGGTTAGCAAATAAAATAGTTTCTTATAATATAAAATAATAAAGCATTAAATAGATCATGGATTTTTAATCTAAAGAATGTCTCTCCCACTATAACATGTAATATTGTAATCCCCAAACAGAATGCAAACAAATAATTAATCAAATTAAATACAATAGTGAAAGGTGGATCCCATGAATATATTTCAGCCCACAGCTTTGGCACGTTCTCGCCTACGTATATTCATTAGGTAGACAACTCATTGTCAATCACTCACTAGTGACTCCTAGGTTCTGATCCAGGTCGTTTCTCGTTGTGATAGCTTTGGCACGTTCACAAGGAGGCGTACCAAGGTTAAACTTGTCAATGATAAATTCAAGATACTTGCGTAGTCCTGACAGCTTTGGCACATTCAGAATTTCTGCTTTTACTTGAATTTACCTAATATCAAATATTTATCTGGTACAAATAAATCACTATCAGTTATATCCTCACAGCTTTGGCACGTTCTTGGATACAGTCATAGAAGATTTATTTATAAACCGTATTGACAAGACAGATAAAAAAAATATGCATCAAATACATATTACTTTTAACCTTATTAATTAGGAATTTTCCACAAAATATGTTATACACCATATTTAATCAAATTAAATAACACATGCATGCATAAAGCAAATAATATATTAAATTTCAGATTTAAGGGCATAATCATATCATGGATTCAGGATCAGACTCGCTCGGATACCAAATTGTTGGGGTTTTAAGCGGTATATATAGGTAACGCTGTGGAATGCGAGAAAATCAAATTTTCCGATTTCTTTAATTTTTCTTGGGTAATTAAAATAAACATGTTTATTCTAATTACTCAATACTAAAAAAAAAATCAGAATTTTTCAATATTGCCATAAAACCATTAAACTTTATATTTTGATCATTTTAGTCCCAATTTGTCAAATACATAATTAGGTGATTTTAAATCACTACCAAAATGATTCATACATTTCATACACATAAAAATACATCATGCAACCGAAAAACCATATTTTTTTCAAATTACGGAAATGACCCTAAAGTTTCAAGTTTGATCATTTTGGACTAATCTTGTCAAACTAGATGATTTCCAATCAATCCCAAACTGATTTGTATATCTTATATACAACCAAAATTATATATATATATATATATATATATATATATATATATATATTTTCGTTTAACTGTTAAACGATTTATAAATTATCAATATTATTTAGAAAAGTTGCCCTAGTGCTCTACGAGTATATTTCATTAGTGATACTTTTTGGATTCAGGCATATCCGTCATGAAATCTAATTGCATGTCCATAATTTACCCACCCATAAATTATGAAGACCACAAATAAAATCGTTGAATCATAAAGGTCGAGGTCATCGCATACGTATAATCCATCTGTCACAGGTATCCGGATTATTCCAGAGATATAGATATTAACATCAAATCTCTATAGGTATAATCATGTCGATGTTTCTATTAGCGATCTCTTAATAACACTTAGAACTCACTTCTACAGTGTACCACGGGCCCATGAATTAAAAATATTTCTAATCTCAAAATGAATACTTATATTATGTACACAGAACTGGCGGATCATATCTTGATATACACATGATATCTTGATAATCAGTTCACACTCAACGAACAGACGGAGGTCTGACCTAAATAGGTCGGTGACGTGACTGTCATTAAAGTGTGGAGGATATCTCATATATCCACATTGATATCTCCAGTCAAAGAATCACTATGTTACTCACCCGAGAATATTCTTACTAACGTTGGTGTACCATTTATTAAGAATCTTCGGTGACTTGTTCAGTGTTTATCCAATGTAAACACCTACATGTCTATACGAGTCTCATAAGACTCATGGTTCATTGAGAAACTATTTGAATCCAATAGTACAATATACGACATGTATCAGTCTCTGCGGGTTTACTTACTGTCCAAGCAATTGTAAACATTGACCATGAACAGTTTAAGAATGATACTATTATAAAAAAAATCAATGACAATTGTGATGTTTTTGCAACAATATCATAACTAATCATTCTATGGTTATGTAAGTCTTTACCATATAATAAAAGAAGATATATTAAAGAAATTATGTATTTTATTCATAATAAAATATTTACATAAGTATTTACAGGGAATACAATAGACTTAGAGCTTAGAACATCAACCCTAACAGGATGCGGGTACAAATCCATTGCATGAACTGGAGCAACCTTGAAGTTTGGGCGGTCACTTCTAACTGAAGACATTAAACTTAGCGTTAGCGGATAGACAACCCACACATTATTTTTTTATTTTATTTTATTTTTTTTACTTTAGTTTTATTTTATTTTTGTGTGCTATTTGCGTTTGTAATAGTTTGCATGTTTATCTATACATGTACTAGCACAACCCACACAGCCCGCACAGCCAAATTCTGACCATGATGAGCCTGATCAACCCCATGCACGGTAGTGTTGTTCCTCACTCTTGTCTTCTTTAAGCTTATCTTACATTGAGGACAATGCAAATTTTAAGTTTGAGGGTGGTGTGCATGTTAGTGTTAGTTCCTGCTTTTTTTTATAAAATAAAAAAAAAAATAGTCACGGGTAGTAAAGCATGAGTCTAATGATGAGTGTGTTTACTTTAGGATGAAATCTTATAAATGATTAATGCCAATTTACTTTTATCTGATGTCTTGAGTAGGTGATATAGGTTAGACTCGTAAGAACTTAAAAGTAGGTTTCTAGCAGTAAGACCCAATAGTTAACAAAGTGACCAGTTGAAGAAATTATTTAAAGATGAATAACTGTTTGCTTAGATATATGTCTATGTTTGTAATTATTTTTGATATATGGTGTGTGTGTGAAATAAGTGATATTATAATTAAAAAAAAATACCTTCAGTTCGATAGGCTTGGTTTGGTCACAGACCTGCTTTTAGTTTTTAGGCTTGATGCGGAAATTCTTTTTTTTTCTTCTTTGGGCCTGCACAAAAGGGTTCCCTTTTAGTTCTTCTTCTTTATCTTCTATTTATTTTTTAATGTTTCATGTTTTTATTCAAAAAAAAGTCTATTTTTCTTTACGTTCGTTGGTTTATATATGAGATATTTAGGTGGAGGTGTCAACGATGAGATGGTTTATTAATATGCATGGTTTACACCTATTATGGTGTATCCTGAAATATTAGGTAACAATACACTTGTCGGTTTGTATATTTAATTAATTCCTCATGCTGAGGTAATCATGTTACTATTATGACTTGTTAATCTTGGGCAGAGGTATTCATTATAGAAATATCAGACATAGGTATTTATGCATCATGACTGATGTCAAGTAGAGAGATTTGGGTGACATCATATCATTTGGCGTACTGTAGGTTACTTTGGAATGATCTTCTGGATCATTCTTGGTCCGGAATATTTCGAAGTACTTGGGACATTATAGTTCATATGTTGGATATTTTCAGTGTGCTATCTGAGTTTCTGGTGTAATATTATTTCGGTCCTCTTGGGTTTCGGAGTGATGCAACATCGGAGTAACATTTTTCCAAAGTCTTCCTAAATTTTTTGAAACAGGTCATTCCGGTATCTACCCTTAGTGTGAAGGTAATCCAATACGTGTCGCACAATACGTGTCACACTCATAGTGGGGTTACAACTGTTTGCATCAGTTCCACTTATGAGGTATGTGTGAGAATAATTTCCTTGTAGTAGTGCCAATTTTGAGCACCTACATATGGTATGGCTAGAGCAGAAGAAAGAAAAAATCTTTTGAAAAAAAATGATGAAAATAGCAAAAAAAAAATTGAAAAAATAAAAAAATAAACCGCTTATAACTGATAAACATGAAGCTACCCATGGATGAGTGTTATGACCATATGAGAAATAATGCTACTTTAAATGGTAGGTGAGTCAAAAGATAAAGAAAAAGGACAGTCAAATCATATCACACATAATAGGCAAATACATAGAACTTTTGAGATATTAAGGTTGGTTTGACCCAACAGATGCCAATTTTAAAATAAATCATTGAGTTGGCTTTCTTAAGATTCGAGTTGTGACTGGACCTTGTCACACACATACACTGTGAGTCTGGTTTAGATGATTTATTTAAGAAATTAGATTTGAGTTGTGTTGGGTACTTTGAAGGTTCTTTTGATTTCATTGGTAGACATCATTTGAGGACAATATTATGTGTAATTACCGGGACTATTTTATGTGTTTTAATATTTTTGTGTGATTATATGTGCATGTGAATGACATTTGTAAATGTCATCGCTGTAAGCCCTCACGAGACTATAACTCGTAGGGGTAGCAATCTGGGTTAGGATTCATTTATTCATTTGATTCGATTTGCTTTAAAGCGAATACAGATTTGGAAAAATATATTCGTTTAATAAATGGGTCAATTCGATTCGTTTCGTTTATTAAACGAATCGAATACGAATTTAAGCTCATTTATTCGTTTTTTCATTTATTTGTTTAGGATTCATTTTATTAATTTTTTAACTTTTTATTATTATTTTTCAATTAAGATTTAAGAAATTATAGCTAATTATCATTAAAAAAAAATATTGTCGACATTTGATAATTTATTATTAGTAAATATATTAATTACGTATTTTGTATGTATATATCTATGAAGAATTAATATAAATAAATTATGGTAATTTACGTTATTGAATAATATCATGATTAAACGAATATTCGTATTCGATTAGTTTAATAACGAATCGAATACTATCATGATATTAGGATTCGTTTAATAAACATATCAAATACAGATTCATCACATTTGGATTCGATATTAGGATTCGTTTAATAAACATATCAAATACAGATTCATCACATTTGGATTCGATTCGTTTATGATTCGATACAAATTCGATTCGTCAATTCATTTTGCCACCCATAATAACTCGTCCACTAGGACCGCCTATGGGTTTAAAGACTTGTTGCATACGCTAAATGCAATCGTGATCATTACGAAATTGGCTTAGGTTAATTTATTTTTAGTTGGTTTATTTTATTTTATTTTAATTTGTTTTGCTCGAAGACTACCATAATGTTAAGTTTGGGGGTGTGATGGGGTTAGTTAATATACATATATTTCCCGCCCTTCTATCTTAATGTTTTGTGTGATATTTCGAGTTGTATCAACGTTTTGATGTGTTTTTGGTGTGTTTTATAGGTTAAAATTATATCTCTACTCAAACGGACTTAACGAGAGATGAATTGGCAATTTTGGAGCACATTTGGGCCATATTTTAAAGTCAAAATACGTTTACTGATGCTAGAAGCTCGCCCCGACATATGAATATAATGAAATTTAACTAGATTGCAACAAGTTGGGTGTGTCACGACCCGCCAAGTGAGCACAAGAGCATTGCGATGCACGTTCAACGTGTCGCAACATATAGAAGTAGACTTAATTTCGACCTGAATCCAATTTTTATCAAAGAAAGACCCCTCGGATCTCCTATATAAATATAAGTTCGTTCCAAAACCTAAAATAAAAACTTATAACATAATTTTGGAGTCTCATAGCATATAAGAATGCCTAGAGTAAGACAATATGAATGCTTTAATTGGTGCTGGAGATTGAAGGCGAAGACTGCAAACAAGAGTTCTTTCTTCCATTTTCTATCTAGTTTATCTTTTATGAGTCATTATTTTATATCAATAATGATTAACATGAGTTTATTTATTATTGAGTAGCTAAATCATTAATACATGGTTGTAATGGATCTCAAATATATGTTTATTAATTAATTTGTATTTTTTTATTCCATTGGGTTTGTTATTTATTATTTTATTATTTTCTATATTGAATGCATTTTTTATGTCTGGCCAAGAATAGAATAGTCTTGATAAATCCTTAGGAACTCGACGGATGGAATTTGGGTTAGCCGTGTGAATAATAGCCGTGGTCTAATTCATTTGAATAGATTTCCCTTCATGATAGAAATATATATGCAAAACATGAGTAGCCAATATTAGAACCTAACCTTAACGAATTTGACTTAAATTAATTAATATAAACATATATGGTGTGTTTATGTACTCGTAATCGGAATGAGATTGAATCAGAATGAAATGGAATCGGAATGAGCTGGAATATGAATGGTAAATCGGAATCAGAATAAGTTGTTTACTTAACTGTAGGAATCAGAATCGGAATGAAGCAGTATTACCATTGATGTGTTTACTTTGTCCAATAATCAGAATGAATTGTTAAAAAGTTACAAAAATACCCTTAGTTATAATTATATATTAATTTATTATTTATTAATTTTTGATGTATTAAATTACTCAATGTTAAATTATCCTTTTATTAAAATATTAAATATTAAATATTATTTTATTATTAATTTATTGATTTATAGTTTTTATTTATTATTTTATTATTTAGTATTAATTAATTATTAATGTATTAAATTACTAAGTATTAAATTATTCTTTTATTAAAATGTTAAATATTTTGATTATTAATTATTTTTTATTTTATTTATTATTTATAAATTAAATATTACTTTATTAATTAATTATAATGTATTAAATTACTAAATATTAATATTTTTTATTAAATTATTATTTATTAAAATGGAAAATATTTTTGTTATTAATTATTGATTAATTATTAATACATTTTATTTATTATTTATAATTAATATTAATTAATTATCTTATGGATAATATTATAATTTCCTATCAATAATGGGAATGGGAATCTCATTCCCATGTTGGTGGTGGGAATGAGATTCTCATTCCTCATTCCCAAATTTGTGGGCCCCATTCTCTTCTCATTCTCATTCTCATTTTTATTATCATTTTTTATGAAGTAACAACCTTATTGGAAAATGCAGGCATACTTTTTGTCCATCCAAATATTATTGAATAAATGTGATGTTAAAAAAGTATTTAATATTATATTCTTGAAATTTGTTAAAATATATTATTGACGGCTGATTTTCGTCTCAGGGACAATAACAGAAATGTATTGTCCCCAGGATTCAACCTTCCTTCAGCAGTGAATTTGTTTGGTTATGAGGACAACCAAAAGCAAACTTTGGCAGAGGGAGAAAAACATGTGGATTGACACAGGAAGTTAACTTGGTTCGGCGGGTTAAACCCAGCCTACGTCCACGGTCACAAAATAGATGGTGTTTTACTAATTAAATGGGCTCAGGCCGACCTGTTTGTGGTAGGACAATGTGGGAGCCGAGCTGTTTTACAAAGGGATTTACAAAGCTCTCTCCCTGAGTGTCTCTCTCTCTCTCCCTCCCTCTCTTTTTACAACCTCTCCTCACATATATACTAAGTTTGAAGCGGCAAAACTGAGGCGGCTACTGTTCCATATTCTGCAGAGTCTTCCACGTGAATCTTCTTTATCTACTAAGCTCGCTGCCCTAGGCCTGCTCTTGCCGAAATTGAACCTGCTCTCTGACATCCCATCGCATCAGTTTGACTTCTCACTGCCACATGTATTTAGTGATGATGACCGCCTGGTGGGTGTTTCCGGGAGATGACACTTGTAAAGGGAAATTATAATCTCAAGGCTTCTGTCGGTTGTTAAGTGGTCGGCCTAATCATCTGCCGAACCTACCGAGTCACTTTGGCCCTTTCTTGGGTTGTCCGAGCTCTTCGAATTACTAACAAGGGAGTAGAGTAGGCCTAAACCGAGCCGAGGAATTGACGTGGTCAGTTTTATGGAATTTGTTTGAAGCATACGATACGGCCGGTCTAAAACTGAGAGACTGTGTCTAGACTTCCGCCGAGCCGAGGCGTGGCTAACACTTCTTCTGAATATCTTTCCCTTTTGGAAAAAAGGAATCCCATCATTGTCATTGGCCAACTGTTTGATGTATCATGTCTTGATTTTCACCATCAACATCTATCACCTAGTTCTCGGTATCAACGAGTTTATGAGTTGATGCCGGGAACTATAAAAAAAGTTGTTGAACCTTTCACCCTCGCTGGTGGCTGTTTTGGAACCACGAAGAAGACACCATTGCACATGTAATCAGGTCTTATTCTCTGACTGTTTTTAGATCGTCCGTCTGTCAATGACTCTGCTACTGTCTTTAGTTCTTCTTTCACTCTTCTTCCCGAGCAAAGTCGATATTCCGAGCCCACGACCACTGTACCCATGTTCTTAGTTCTTTGAGGAGCGATTGTCTGAAGTTCCTATCTTTGTCCCCGAGGTATCTATAACTAAAGCTGAAATCTGTTTTGTCGACCCTGAGTCTGACGTCTCGATTTCAAATCCAATCATCATCGAACCTGGCCGTAGAATGAACACTTTTTTTCCTAGCTGACGATAAATCCACTTAAGCCTGAATCAGACTCGGTGGGAATCACCCCAAACCCGAGCTGAGTATAGTACTTGAACCTGGGGGAATGATACATCCCCAGTCTGAAGAATCAGACTCGGTGGGAGTCACCCCAAACCCGAGCTGATGAAAGTACTTAAGGTCTTTGATGGAACAAATCTGAACCAAAGCCGAATAACCTCATGCTCTCGGCGGAACGAAATCCAGCCCCGAGCCGAATAATTGCACGATCTCGAAAGAACGAAATTCAGCCCCGAACCGAATAATCTCCGAGACTTATACGGAAGGGAAACAAATCAACATTCGAGGCTCTACTGACTCTGGCGCGGGCGTCCCCTTACCAGACCAGCAAAAAACAAAAACAAAGGTTTATAAAAAAATTGGTAAAATGCGGGGGTGACTTAGCATATACCACAAACGAGAAAATCACAAGTGTAAATAACAGCACGGATGCCTCAGAACATCGTCCTGTCAGAGGTCCCCAAAACATAATTCCTAATTTCTCAACGGCCTCGGCGGAACAAATCCAGCCCCGAGCCGACACCATGAAGCCTCGGCGGAACAAATCCAGCCCCGAGCCGATGGCATACAGAGGCCTTGGCGGGAAAAATCCAGCCCCGAGCCTTGACACCATGAAGCCTCGGCGGAACGAATCCAGCCCCGAGCCAATGGTACACAGAGGCCCCAGCGGAACAAATCCATCCCCGAGTTTTGACATGGATGCAAGTCATGGGGTAGTTACGCTCCGGCCTCGGGAGTCTGATCCTACCACGAGGGGTTCACGCGCTCCTTCATGCACTTCATCCCTTGTAGTATCTCCCACTTAAAATGAAAAGAGCCAGGTCGACGTACTTCACCCGGGGGTTTGATAATGACACATGTGTTTGGCGTGCCACAGGTTTGGTGTCTTTTCTGACCTCGAATCATTACATTCGCATCGAGCATGTCAAAAAAATAATGAAAACAACTTTCGCATTTAATTAACAAACAAGCGAGATGTGCAAGTTTCTTAAAAAAAATGAGAGTTTTATTCATATTTAAATGACATACTGCCATTCTTACAACTCTTTGCGGGACATTTTAAGAGAGGCTTTTACATTTGTTTTTCTTCTGTCTTCTGCTTCGCGGTCCAACCGCATCTTCCGATCCGAGCTCTGGAAACTCCCGATACATATGCCAGAGTTGTAAACTTCACACTCAAGCTGGCTCCTGCATCAGGCGCTCCATTGGGACCCTTCGATCTGAACTTGATCCCAAGGTTTCCGAGCTGGATCACAGGGTCTGCTGAACCGGGTGCTCCGTCGGTGCTCATTCGACAATACATTTTCCCGACGCCTGGTTCGTTGAACGCATCCCTGGGTGTTTGGGCGAGGTCTTCATTTTCTGCTCTGGGTGGCTTTCCCGGAAGACTTTTACTTTCTTTCTTCCTAGTTCATGTAAGACCATCTCACAGTAACAGTTCGGGAATGAACACCTTACAGTAACAGTTCGAGAATGGACATCTCACAGTAACGGTTCGGGACTGGACCACCTCACGATAACAGTTCGGGAATGAACACCTCACAGTAACAGTTCGGGAATGGACATCTCACAGTAACAGTTGGGAATGAACACCTTACGGTAACAGTTCGAGAATGGACACCTCACAGTAACGGTTCGGGAATGGACCACCTCACGATAACAGTTCGGGAATGAACACCTCACAGTAACAGTTCGGGAATGGACATCTCACAGTAACAGTTCGGGAATGAACACCTCATAATAACGGTTCGAGAATGGACCACCTTACAGTAACAGTTCGAGAATGGACACCTCACAGTAACGGTTCGGGAATGGACCACCTCACGATAACAGTTCGGGAATGAACACCTTACGGCAACGGTTCGGGAATGGACCACATCACAACACGGTTCGGGAATGAACCAGGGGTCGCAGCACCTCACCACCCAAATCAACTCAACACATGGTAAGTCAAGTGGCAGCTGGCGAGCCAGGTAAGTAGAAATGCATTGCATAACTTTGATAGGATTGTCACTGTTGCACATTTCACAAGTCCCATCAAAGTGGGGGCGACTGTAGGCACTGCATTTTTACACATAAGTCCATATGATGAGTCTCATTTTGGAGACACTGCCTTTTAAGTCACGGAGGTCACGGGAAACGGACATCGGAAGGGGAAATTCAGAATAAACAAGGTTCACTGTTTTCGTTCGTGCTGCGTTCGTGTTTACGTTCGAACGTCAAACGGATTGCGGGCGTTCGTGCCGCGTTCGAGGAAGCGTTCAAAGACTTTTACTTTCTTTCTTCCTAGTTCATGTAAGACCATCTCACAGTAACAGTTCGGGAATGAACACCTTACAGTAACAGTTCGAGAATGGACACCTCACAGTAACGGTTCGGGAATGGACCACCTCACGATAACAGTTCGGGAATGAACACCTCACAGTAACAGTTCGGGAATGGACATTTCACAGTAACAGTTCGGGAATGAACACCTTACGGTAACAGTTCGAGAATGGACACCTCACAGTAACGGTTCGGGAATGGACCACCTCACGATAACAGTTCGGGAATGAACACCTCACAGTAACAGTTCGGGAATGGACATCTCACAGTAACAGTTCGGGAATGAACACCTTACAGTAACGGTTCGAGAATGGACACCTCACAGTAACGGTTCGGGAATGGACCACCTCACGATAACAGTTCGGGAATGAACACCTCACAGTAACAGTTCGGGAATGGACATCTCACAGTAACAGTTCGGGAATGAACACCTCACAGTAACGGTTCGATAATGGACCACCTTACAGTAACAGTTCGAGAATGGACACCTCACAGTAACGGTTCGGGAATGGACCACCTCACGATAACAGTTCGGGAATGAACACCTTACGGCAACGGTTCGGGAATGGACCACATCACAACACGGTTCGGGAATGAACCAGGGGTCGCAGCACCTCACCACCCAAATCAACTCAACACATGGTAAGTCAAGTGGCAGCTGGCGAGCCAGGTAAGTAGAAATGCATTGCATAACTTTGATAGGATTGTCACTGTTGCATATTACACAAGTCCCATCAAAGTGGGGGCGACTGTAGGCACTGCATTTTTACATATAAGTCCCTATGATGAGTCTCATTTTGGAGACACTACCTTTTAAGTCACGGAGGTCACGGGAAACGGACATCGGAATGGGAAATTCAGAATAAACAAGGTTCACTGTTTTCGTTCGTGCTGCGTTCGTGTTTACGTTCGAACGTCAAACGGATTGCGGGCGTTCGTGCCGCGTTCGAGGAAGCGTTCGAACGGTGTCGGTAATTCTGGTTTTGCTGCTAGCCTCACATCCAGCCCAATTAGCCCCCCAAAGCCCATAAAACACATCCCAATTTAAATAAATAAATATTAATTAAAACATTAACTAATAAGATAATAATTACCAACTTAAACTAAAATCATGCCTAAATTAAACAAATCACATACTAAATCAAAATATAATCATGCCTAATTAAAATCAATCAACCAATTATATTCCCAATCTAATAAGATTATTCCCAAACTTAAAATATTGTATTCCTAATCCAAGCCAATCAAATATTCAACCTTCCCTATCTAGCCAAGATTTGTCCCCCCTCAATCTTTGACTTCCCTTAACCAAACCAAATCAAATCTCTTTCCTTGTCAAACCTAACCCTTTGCCTATAAAAAGAACCCTTCACCAACCTTTTCAACCCTAGTCTCTAGTAGGAGGAACACACCCAAAAAAACAATAAGCAAAAGATAAAGAGGAAACGGCAGTGAAACCACAAGGAAACAATAGCAAAAGACGGAGAACGACGACTCAAAACAGTAAGACAACGAACGAGAACAGTGAACCAGTGAACCGGGAGAGTTGCGAAGCATCCACCCTTCCGACGATCGTGTACCGTACATCCGAGAGGTGATTTAAAAGGTTAGACCTGAGGGTATCTTTCACACTTATTCTTATTTAATTTCTGGTCATTTACTTTGATTATATTTTCAATACTTGCGGCATTTGTTGTGTGTATGATGTGTGTTGTGGGTATTGGATGAATGGAAGAGTGTTGTCTCTTGTGGTATATAGGATGGAAACCCAGACGTAAATTTCGTAGCCGAATCCGAATGGACGGTAGTGCGGTCTGTACATGGGACACAACTCCACGTACCACTTGAGTTAACGGCACTTTCTCTTGTGTTGTGTTGCTTTGGTTCATTTATTTCTTGTCATTAAAATTCTGTATGTTGCTTATTCTCATATGATATGATCGAGTGCATGGGCTTAGTAAGTGAGATGAAAGGTTCCCTAATTGGAGGGGTTAAAATCCTTCACCACGACGCTTTGCCGCACCGATTGATGTGTGTTCGGTTGAATGCGAGATACGTTCAATCGAGCATACCTAGTTTGATATGATTGTCTTTATTTTCGTATGCATGATTCAACCGAGCGCATGGTTTTAGTAAGTGCGATGTGAGATCCCCTATGGGGAGGGGCTAAAGCCCCTTTACCACGATGCTTTGCCGCGCCGGTTGATGTGTGTTCGGTTGGATGCAAGACACGTTCAATCGGACATACTTAGAATAGTATGATTGTCTTTATGTTTGTATGCATGATGTGATGTGACGCGCATGGGCTTAGTACATTGGTCTAAAGGTCCTCTCTTTGAGAAATCAAGAGCCCCCAAAAGGCCACCTTTACGGCAGTACTTCGCCGCGCCCCTTTATTTTGTCGTTTATGTATTGCGTCCCATTTCATGCATCAGGTCTGTTCCCGTTCGAACGCGTTTACGAACGCAACTCGAACGCGCATGCATTTTTGCCTTATCATGCATCAGGTCTCATTTCCGTTCGAACGCGTTTACAAACGCCATACGAACGTGAGCATTCTGTTTCATTTCCATTCGAACGCGTTATCAAACGCCATACGAACGCGAGCATTCTGTTTCATTTCCGTTCGAACGCGTTATCAAACGCCATACGAACGCGAACCTTCTGTTTACCGTTCGAAGGCGTTTACGAACGCTAAACGAACGCGCACACACTGAACTGAGTCTGTCTTATCATATTCATGCATAATTGCCTCTTGGTTGATCTTTCTTGTGTTATATAGCCAACTGTATTATTTGTATTCAAGCATG
>SKCR01036869.1:0-69706 GCA_019454045.1 Zanthoxylum bungeanum | reverse complement strand
GGTATCCATATGAGTAAGTCACGATTATTAAGACTTTGGCCAAAACCGATCACCTAGGGTGGATCACATATATCATAAATGGTGTTCTGATTAGTTGTAAAGAATCATGGACATGTCGACATGAGATGTGCGCCTCGAAAACATGACGGCGTAATCTATGTTTCCTAAGCAAAACTCGGATAGCCTATAACAGATGGATTGTTAAACATATGTGATGACTTCGACTTGTATAGTTCAGAATGGTCGTTCGTGTTCTTCGCGAATCTGGATTAAGAGAGTCTCACAATATGAAGTGTACTCGTTGAGTACTTAGGTAGCCAATAATTTTTTATAATAAATAATATTTAATATTATAATTACCAACTAAAATAATTAAGTATTATTGGATAACATTAGTTATTTACTTTGACCCAATTGGATGAATTGGATTAATCCAAAATCACACAAGGGCTTTGTTGTATTTTCATAAATCTCTCTACCATTGAAGGATATTTTGGTAATTACAAATATGTAATACTAGGTGTATTTGGCTTGATTTAATTGGATTAAATCAAAGTGGTAGACATATAACTAATCCATTAATTAAATTTTTTCTTGATTTAATTGGATTAAATCGAAGTGGTAGACAAATGTGATTAGTCACACCTAATTATATATATTTGGAAAAATTAGATTAAGCCCACATAAAAATTGATTAAAATTTTTATTAATTAAAAATTGAATAAATTTTGCTATAAAAATCAAGCTGGAGCAAGGTTTTAATCAAGATCGAGAAAACTAAAACAAGCAAGAGTTAGAGAAATTAGCCTAAAAAAAAGTTTTTGTTAGAGAAGCTTTGGAAGGTCTCCACAACAACAATGAGAAGAAGATTGGATCTTCGAACTAAGCTTGCTAGCTTTGGGAATTCTCTACAACAATAAGGAGAAGAATATTGGATCTTGAAACCAAGCTTGCTTGCTTTGGAAGTTCTCCATAACATTTCAACAATGAGAAGAATATTGGATCTTGAAATCAGGCTTGCTATGTAAGTTTGATCTTCTCCAAAAGCTATGTTTTCATCAGTGAATTATCATTAGTGAGACATATAGTGCTGGATTATGTATTGGATACATAATAACATAGCTTGATGTTGAAATTAGGCTAATTAATTGTGTACAGTTGCTTTAGAAGTATAAATATAATTTGCTTGTGTTTGAGCCAAAATATTTATGTTGGACATAAATTTAAAATTAGAGTTTGGAACTCTAGATGAAAGCATGGAGTTATGGCTATCATTCTAGAATCACTTGATCACCTTTGAGTGACCTAGAATTGTTAACGAGTCATTTCATTGTGGGATTCTAATTTGGTTTGTATTTTGGATTCAAAATATACGCAAGTGCATATTTAGAATAAATTTATGTTTTTGTAAAAATATTTGACATTTTGAAAAGTGTGATTTTTATTGTATAACGTGTGTTGATGTTGGTTTTGATATTAAAAATTAATTTTGGGTGCTTGAAAGTATTTAGGTAAGATTATAAGAAAACATGGTAAAATTTCCCATTTGCATCAGCTCTATAGTGAATTTCCCAGGAGCTAATTCTTTGAAAGTATTAGTTAACAAAAAAAAAAATGGTCAACGCGCTCACTATAGCTCACGTGTTGCGCATTACATGCGTTAAAATTATTTTCTCCATTTTTTTATTTTCCGGACTCCGATTTAGCCACGGTTTTTTCCTATACACTCGTAATGGAATATATTATTCCATTAAATTATTTAAAATTATACCAATGCTTGATATCTATGGATTAGACTCACTTTCGCTATGCGGGGTACCGATCTGACCCTAAGGGTCCCACAACCGCCCCAACAGAATGGTATCAGTGCAAGTCTTAACCACACAATACGTGTTGTATGTTTGACATGTTTTTGAATTTATGCCTTTATAATCTTAATTTAATTATGCATAAGTCATATTGGATAAGCATTGAATGTTTTAAATTAAAATTTTTATTTTGACCCAAACATGTTAATGACTTGATTGTCATAAATCTCTCATGATTAGGTGATTATTTTATTTTAAGTAATAATATTAATAATTTTGGAGCATTATTGGATGGTATGTCTTGTAAATACGGTGATGAATGAGTTCATACTACTTATGCTTAATATTGTCATTATTATGAGGGTATAAGTGCTCGGAACTTAGGTCGCTCCGGTATAATATTAGATGTGGTGTGATGAGTTGACATAGTCACCCAATACTGTCATTATGATTCAGTTTTCAGTTAATATTTACACGTTACAGACTGCGATTCATGATTACAATATAAATTTTAAGTTTACAGACATATTTATAGTTTACATTGTACAATCGAGTCATGTTATCAAATTCACAATTGTAGTTCCTGTGTACAGTTATAGTTTTTTTGGCTCATGCTTACGTGTTACAATTTCAAGTCAGGTTTACCATTTGCAATCATGTCATTATGTGTACATATTAAGTCATGTCTGTAATTTCAAGTCACGTTGACATTGTCAGGTCAAGATGAAGTTTTCAATTCATGTTAACGTCTCAGTTCATGTCTACAGTTTATAGTTTATAATTCACGTTTCCAGTTCATGTCACAATTGTTGGGTCATCATGACGTGTTTCTCAATTTTTATGTTTACAGATTACAGTCACGTTATCATGTTTCAGTTCTCAAGTCATGTTACAATTTACAGTCATGTTATATATTTTCAGTTAATGCTACAATTTTAAAGTTAAGTTTATGGTCAACAATCGTATTATCATGTCCATGATCATACGTCATGTTTGCGGCTTTTTCAGGCTTACGTTTCATATCATACTTACAGTATCAATTGATGTTTACAATTTCAGCTCATGATCCAGTTTCCAATTCATGTTACAAATTTCAGTCATGTGTTACAAGTTCATGTTAAGTAGTCTATGCATTGTACTTACAGTCATGTTTGCGGCTTTCAGCTCAAGTTTATAGTTTCAAATCATGGTTGTAGTCTCAGGTCATGTTATAGTTACTAGCTCATGGTCACAATTCACTCACCATATTTACATATTTCTCCACTCATTTTTAAGTTTATGATTCATGTTTATGGTCACAACACATGATTTACAGTTTAAGTTTTAAGATACATGGTATGTGATCACAACACTGTGAGTTTATAATTTTAAGAATTTAATTTGAATGAAATCGTTAATTTAAGTAATGTATTTTATGCTTTCTCTTTCAGCGTTCACTCACTGAGTCGTTCATACGATTTACTCTCCCACTTTCAGTTTTATGTTGCAAGACTTCGTGCATGTAGAGGACAAGTTTTGGAGAATATTAACACCAACTGCAGTCATTAGGAACATAGTATCATGGGTCTACATATCTGTATATTTATCATGTTAAGACATGTGGTCGAATGTTAACAGTTGTATAAATCATATTATGTTAAGCATGTTGCATATAGTCCTTGTGTAGTTTTGCTTTAGATAATGCATTTGTGATTAGTACAAGTACAAGTCAGGAATATAGCACAACACGTCACATATGTACGCGTCGCGAGATTCAGGGAGATGATAATGTTGTCTCCTGTCAGTCATTAGGCTATGATGTGAAATGATTATTGGAAAGAAATACACCCCATAGCACAATAGTATTTTTAGGGGAAATGAATATTACAATCTCTTTATTTTATGTATTTATTATTTATTTTTTAATTAATACGAGTTAAGCTAATAAATGACTAATCCTTATCCCAATTTAGAATTATGAGATGAAATGGTATCTTTTAATTATTCAATTCCATTAGAAATATAAGCCATGTTAAATAAAATATATCTCTGACTTGTTAGTTTTTTTCAAAAATGATTGGTCCCTCAAAATACCAGCACTTAAAATATCTGAATTCTTTCAAATGAATCCAATTTTATTTTTGATTGGATTTTTATTACTTATTACCAACATTTGTGTCCGTAGCACTAACCGTATGTAATTCATCTAAAAGTGATGTCTATTTCTCTACAAAGCAATTCTGAGGACGAATCAAATTTCATACGACAATCTTTTGTTGCATGAGTTAGCCCCATTCAAAACCTAACTATTGTATATAAGTCAAAAGATATGTAGTGGGCCGGGTCATCCATTTACTTTTTGTCATATAAACCGGCCCAGTAAGTCCAATGTGATGTACTGTTGTTTGTTTAGTTCTGTTGGGCTTTCTGATTTGGTCACTCTCTTAGGTAATTGAAATTTTTTTAATATTGGACCTTTTGGATCACCAATTCAATCATCGATCTATTTTTTAAAATATTATTTGCTATCAAATATCAATTGCCCATTGCCAAAGCATTGGCTGGCATGCCATCGATGACAAAGTTTGGGAAAGTTAATGTTTTATCAGGAGATGAAGGACAAATTCGCAGCAATTGCAATTTTGTCAATTCTCATAACTGTATATTAGTTAATGTTCACTTTGCTTAATTTCCTTTCCCATGTTTTTTCTTTTTGGCTGATTTATGAGTTATGAGTATTAGCTATAGCAAAATTTGCAACATTTGGAAGAAATTCTTCGTGGACTTGCAATTGTAGTTTAATATTTTAACCATTTTGGTGCTAGTATTAGTGGGGAGAGTGGACATCCTAAACTAGTGCATTCGAATCCAGGAAAAATATTTAATTTTTAATTTGTAATATGATTGGTATATTTTATTATTATTATTTATTGGTAGAACCTTATTTTAAAAATTCGTCTAAAATTTTATAAATTTTAAGATAATTCAGGACCGTTCTTGAATATTGGCATAAAATCTATCGGTTTCATTGAGTTTTGTATTGTATGTTTGTGCTTTTAGGCATACACGTATGAAGCCAAAGTTTCTTTTGACTGTTTCTGCTTGTAAATGTTGTAAAAACCACGTTTTATTTGAATTTTGTGTGTATGTTTGTGCTTTGGGCATGAAACCAAAGTTATGTGTAGTCTGTTTTTCAGTCTCATTGTGGGCTTCACTTGGTCCTCTTCCCAGGAGACTTATATAGGTTGTTTCTAAGTGCTCCCTCAGTGAACCGAACAGTTTCCGGTTTCATAAAATTATCAAAAATTTGTAAATTTTATATTGTCATAACCGTCAATAAATTTATAAGATACATCACAATAATTATCATGTCATAATCGAATTGTTAAGAATCCACAATCCCAATTGAAATTCGGGATTTTTAAGTTAAAATTCAGAATTTTTAAATATAAAAAATTTCTTTTAATTTTAAAACATGATAGAAGTTTCACTTAATTTCACCAAACATAAAAGGATTTCCCTCGTTTTCCTCTTTCATTACTCTTAGAATATGTTTTCAGATACTTAGATTACTAATAATTTTTTTAATATCATATTTCTTGTTAGAAGATTCAGATAAAAAAGCACGCTGTTCCATGCAAATTAATATATGAGATTTCTATAAATTAAAACTAATAAATTTATTTGTTAAAAAAGTCTTTTACCCTTCAACGGAGTATTTTTTTCGGTGATTGTTTTAACACCAAGAAATAAATGAGGTCTTAAAATTTTATTAGAGACTTGATCAGTGATAAAAAAAAAAAATTAACAAAAAAAAACCAAAGTGAAATTTTCCCCGCTCGATTAATCATGATATGTTAAATTTGTAACAAAAATGATATATATACATAAATTTGTAACTCATTGTAGCTACAGTGGGAGGAGTATAGAAACTTTATATATATATATCATTTCTCAATTTATAATAATCTCTCACTTGTAAATTAAATGCATCCCTTAAAATAGTGTAAATCTCTCAACACTTACAATATGATCTGTTAAACTTAATTGCTACTGACATGAAAAACATGTAACATGAAATGGACACTAATAAAATCTTAATATTATTTTGAAATATTTACAGTGCCACAACAACAGGACACTGATAAAGCCATCCACCTCAAAAACATTGCAAAAGTAACCCACCACTGACCACCGATCTTGCTTTCCCCTCATCTCTCTCTATCTCATTTGAATCCTTATAACAAACCCTAAAAAAAACTTTCTTCCTTAAACCAAATACTATCATCCACAGGCAATAATTTTTCATTTTCTATAGGTACATGCATGTTGATCATCACTTGGCCAAAATCTTGAATGGTTTAAAATTTACATGCTCTTGTTTTTTTGCATGGCTAGTGATGCTATATCCCCTTATATCACAACCATGGCCCTCTTCTTCTTTCTTCTTCTATTAATCCAATCCACTGCCATTGATCACAAAGAGTCTCACACCACAAGTACTCTTCCTCATTCACTCACCACAAAAAATGGAGGGGCCAAAATGGAATTTGCTACAAGAAAACACAAGACTAAATCAAACACCAACACAGTTCTTCATCAAATTCCTCCATATGGTCGAAAGAGAGAGAGGTTTCGAGCTCGAAGACAGCCATTAATGCCTGGAGGCCAAGCAAAGATCATCAATGCCAGTGCCCATGAAGTCCCAAGTGGTCCAAATCCCATTTCAAATAGGTAATTTACTTAGAAAACATGTATTGTTCATCTTGGTATATATAGTTATTGGGTTTGTTGTTAATGCTTCTTATATATGTTGTTGTTATACAGAGGTAGCTTATAATTATTAATCACCTTTTATTTATTTATTTGAATTTTGTTCTACTACATGATCAATGTAATATCACTACAGTTAATTTTTATGATTATAATTTTGAAAGAGATAGAACATAGCAAGCTACCAACCAATCATTCAACCATGAGGATGTATATGAGATTCTAATCATCATCATCATCTTTTCTTTCTTTCTTTCTTTTGATGATATTCATAATTATTTCACATTCATTCAAAGCAGGCTGCAGCTAGTATTATTGTTCATAATTTTGTTTTTTCTTTGTTTTTTTGGGTGGTTAATGCCCTTTCTGTTGAACTTCATAATTCTATATATATTTGCTAACAGGACCACCTAATTTTCCAAAAAGTGCTTATCCCAATCACTAGATTTTTTTTTTATTTTTTTATTATCAATTAAATCACAAAGACAAGAGATTTATTACTAGGTTTATTAATTAGTTAAATGGAAGAAACAAATGGTTTTCTCATTATTATTATTATTATTATTATTATTAATTAGTTAAATTGAGCACAAGTCTTTCTCGGTTACCTTAGAATGCCTATTTACTACTTTGAGGAAGGTTATTTATGCTTATTTTCTGCCAACAACAAGTGGTTCCCCTAAGACTTGGATCAATAACACCCATGCAGTAGCAACACTGAGTGGTTCCCTTAAGATTGTAATGAATGTTATTTTCTGGTTTATAAATATTATATTTCCTGGACATTTCTAATTATAAAGTCTAGCTAAGCGATCCTACTCACATCAGACCTTTTTGTGTGTGTATTAGTCCGTAAATTTTAAAATAAATGTGTGTATTTGTTATGTATGATTCTATAATTAAGTTTAAAATATATTCATATTTTGATTCCTCATTCCTACTATAGTTTACCATTCATGTTATGAGTACATACATGTACCATTAAAGTGTTAAGCAAAGGGAATTTAGGGATTCAATGACAAAAACATCATCCCATATTTACTAAATTTCCAAATCTTAGCCCGTAATCTTATAGCCAAAAATAAAAAAAAGGAGTGTGAGGTGAGAGACATAATGATGCTAAAAAGTAAGTGGGTTTGGGCCTTTTGTTGAAGACGAGAATGAATTGTAATTATGAAAGGGAAAAGAGAATGCCCAAGACTCCATTTGTATTCGTGTAAAGTCACAAGGACCTAAGCATCCAAAGCAATGTTGAATGGTCACTTTCCATCTGCCTTTATTTTCCAAATTAGCCCTTGTTTTCTTATGGTAACTTACATTTCTGTCCTTCTGTTTTTTTTTTTTTTCCTTTTAAAAGCTGAATCATATAAAGTGTAAACTGTCCTCTATCTATGTTCTCTTCTTCCTTCTTCAATGTTTTATGATTTTATCCTCTTGTTTTTGGTACCATTTATTGTTGGTTTACTTATGGAATTACTATGCATTTTAAAAAAGCTTCATGATAGTTAAGAAGAATTGCGGTTTAGTATTGATTTGAGTTGTGCTGAGTTTTTTTTTTTTTTCCTTTTAAAAGCTGAATCATATAAAGTGTAAACTGTCCTCTATCTATGTTCTCTTCTTCCTTCTTCAATGTTTTATGATTTTATCCTCTTGTTTTTGGTACCATTTATTGTTGGTTTACTTATGGAATTACTATGCATTTTAAAAAAGCTTCATGATAGTTAAGAAGAATTGCGGTTTAGTATTGATTTGAGTTGTGCTGAGTTTTTTTTTTTTCAAAAAAAAATAATTTTCTATTGCATATGTATTTTTAATAATATATGATTAAGATTTAATTACATATAAATTCTTATTTAAATAATTTTTTATTATAATTTGTAAAAAAACTCAATACAAAGTTTCAATCTATATCTAATTAGGAATTGATAAAATTTTCAATTATGATAATTTTTTTTTTAATATTCATATACTAAAACTTCTTAAATCAAATATGTTGTGGCGTAGTTGAATTATTAAGCTCGTAGCTAACCAAATCACTAACACACACAAGAGACTCCATTCTCTCTCAAAGGGAGGTGGTTTAATAAAGTATGTATAATTCCCTTTAGAAACTTAAGATATACAAATCTCACTAAAAAAAAATCTCAAATATTTATCGACTAAATTTACTAACGGAAAATTTTCCTTTGACAATTACTGATGGATTACCGATGTTTATTAAAAAAAAAATGTAATGATAGAAAATCGGTCAGTAATTTAACGATATAAGAAATCCATTGTTAAATAAGGCGCCAAAAATTGGTGCCACATACACTTTAGCGACATAATACCTACAGAAAAATCCGTCACTAAATTTAGAGGCGGAATATTGACGAAAAATTTTGTATGTATTTTATTTTTATTATTTTAGTTTAATTATTAATTAATAATTATAAGTGTTTGATATTGAGTGTCTCTCTCTCCCTATATGTGTGTCTGTTATAACAAATATGATCTATTGCCTTTGTTCTCAAGCAATATTACTTTAGGTGTGAGGTCTTGGGTTCAAGTCACACCATCTTCACTATTTGTTATATTTAATTTGAATGGTGTGAGTCTTAAACAGCGGAGGGACCCACCCAAAATGTATGGATGGGCCCTGCAGTGGGACCTACCATAGGATGTGGGTGGGGTCTAACATATTTTTTTTTTATTTTACCTGCGGAATTTGCGCCACAAAATTGAAGTTAACAAACATTATATATTGCTTTAGTGGTTTTCAATCACCACTTTAGGTGTGAGGTCTTGAGTTCAAGTCTCACCACATACATTATTTATTATAATTAATTTAGATGATGTGGGCCCCAAGTGATGCCAACCCAAAGTGTGTAGGTGGGACCTCTCTTAGGGGATGGGTGAGGCCTCACGTGGATCACGTGGACCCTCAAATATTCTTTTTCAAATATTTTTTTTTATTTTACCTACGGAATTTTCATTGCTAAATTGAAGACAAAATATCGATGAAATTCTTAATTATCGAAATTTCGTCGCTAATTACCTACAGATTGAAAATTAATCGATAAATATTTACCTACTAGCCAATCATTGATATATTAATTTTTGTCGGTGTGGAGGCTTAAGTGATTCAATCACTAATCTCTTGTGTATCAAGGTGTTTGAAGTATCTATTTGACCAGCGTGATCACACATGTATAACACAAGAGCACGTATCGTTCAAATAGTATAAATGCATCGATCCCACGAGGACTGAATACCTTAGCTATTAATTTATGACGTTAAATGCTTACGAGTACCTAATAGATTGGTTGTTTAATTGGATGGTGACTTTAAACTTAAAACAAGTAAATTAAACAGCGAAAGTAAATTAAATGAAAATTCAATATTATTAAACTATCTAGGGTTGTGAATCCTTCCAATATCTTTTAAAGATGAAATGGTTATCTTATATTTGTGTAATATATTGGTTTACTAACCTGGAACACAAAATTATGCTAAAGCCTCTGTCGATGGTTAGATGCAAATACCCAGTGTAAACCAATTAATCATATGTCTATGTCAACCAAGTTACATGAATTCATTAAGATTAAGTTCCAATTGTGGCTACCCCCACCCGACAGGTATATGTCTATCCTGTAAGGATATCTATTAAGGGGTTATCTATCCTCAAGGAAGATCGTGGGCTATTAAGTCTAAGGATGAAACCTAAAATTCATTTGTCAAGTTTATTTTAAGTTTACCACATCAATCTTATTAATGGCCAGTTAACAAGAAGCATTAAGCTTAAGACTTAATAAATAAACCTTTATATTACCCAAACTATAAAATAACCCCTTATAAACCGGTGATATTGGAATTCATCACAACCCCAGATAACAGGTTTAGTTACGAAACATATCTAAGGCTAGTAAAAACTTAAATAAAGTAAAAGACATAAAGTAAACACTGGAAATTAAAAAGGTAAATAAAATAGTAAAGAAAATGCTGGGATTAGAGGATCCACTTTTATTACTTCTATTTAGTTATCTCCCTTATTATAATATATAAACTTTGTGTGATATTACCAACCGACTATTTAGGCGGTATCCTGATTATGTCAAATTTATAATTAATTCCAACCGACCATACAGACGGTATCTATGTTTAGTCAAGTTAAAACCAATTTTAAGATTAAGTCCAACCGACCATAAAGGCGGTATCTCATTAAATCAGGTTTTAAATAGTTTATATATTATAGTTAAGGGAGATTAATCTAAATATTAGTAATAAAAGCTTACCTTTCACCCCAGCAGAAGAGAGTTACCTACTCGTGATGAATAGTAAAAGACTGAAAAGTAAAGAAAAGAAAATGCTATTGTGAAAAGTAAATAAAATTAATTACATAAAGCTGTAAATAAACAAGCAATATACAATCTTCTTAGTATTCTTAAGGAATTCCTTAGAAGAAAGTATGAATTGAATTCTGAAATTTGGCCTCAATTTATAGGCAAAATTTGGTCTTACACGTCGCGACGCGTGCAACATTGCGCGTCGCGACGCGCCGTTGATGATGGACTCGTGGCGCGCAACTTCCGGAGATGAGGACACATGTCTGTCAGCAGTATAATTGTGTCGGTATCGCGATGCTGACGTCAGCAAAGATGTGGATTATCGGCAGCATGTGATGGTGACATGTGGCACGGCGCAAGTTAACACATTTGCTATGATGTTGACACGTGGTAGGCGCATGTTAGCAACGACGCATGATAGAAAAACTTCTCTGATTGGGCCACGTGTCCGGTGTATGTTAGCAATCTCCGACGCACGTTAGCAGACGACGTATTTTAGCACGGCTTATTTTAGCAAGAAATTTACATTTTTGCCATTTTATCTGTTTTTCACTGTTTTGGCACCGAATTGCCTCCAGAGAGTCCTGTTATTTTATTTATCTACAAAATACCATAAAACATATCAAAATATTCACAAAACGCAAGTAACTATACAAAATATTAAGTCAATGGAGTGGGAAATTGTGATCTATTTACCACTCATCACACCATCAAACCTAATATTTTGCTAGTCCTCGAGCAAAACAACAAAATAAAATAACATAAACATCTTTAAAATTAAACTAAGCCACTTTCGTAGGGATCACAGTTGCATTTAGCGTATGCAACAAGCCTTTAAACCCCTAGGTGTCCCTAGTAGACGAGTCGTGAGGGCTTACAGTGACGATACCCACAAACGTCAATGTAAAACTAATGCACACAAAAGCAAAGAGAAAAGAGAATAAACAAGTTAATGACTAAACAAGTGAAACTTCTTATCCAAGTTAAAAGTTGCTTTCTTTCTTTCTAAATTACCGAATAAATAAATTCTCCGATTATTTTTACCATTCTCCATATACACAACCAACAAAGTATTAATCAACTCATTGTGCCCACAATATTTATAGGTGTAGTTGAAAAGAAGGTTATATTTTTGTCCTAGAGTTATATCAGAATTCACACTTTTTTTATCAATGGCATATTTTTTTCTGATATTTTTTTTGCGTAAAATAAATAAAGCAACATCTTCAATCCATGTAGCGAGCTTTGGGCCAGTGACTCCCAAACCAGTTGGCTTTAGGGCACTAGGTGTTAAGACACCCCAACAGACTTAATTACTCGGATTTCATATGTCAATTTTTATTTTTATAACATCTTCGATCCATGTAGCGAGCTTTGGGCCAGTGACTCCCAAGCCAGTTGGCTTTATGGCACTAGGTGTTATAACACCCCTACGGACTTAATTACTCTAATCTCATATATGTGTGTTTTTTTTATCCCATCGCTTTTTTATATGCTTCCTCCAATTAAACTACAGCACTGAATATTACAAACTTTTCAATTACAACTTATGTCCGTATGTTACCATGCATGTTGATAATACCTGTCAACTGAGTATATGAAGATCCATTTTAGTCAGTTTTATGGAGAATTCACAAATTAAATAATTCAAAAGGAAATAAACAAAAATTAACTTGTTACGAAATAAGTTGAGATACGTCTCAGGAGTGGAAATTCCTTACACAACTATCTCACACCAATTTGACCTGATTAGTCAAATTAAAAACACAAAAACGAAATTTTTTATAATTTTTTTATAATTATTTTTTGAAAATTTTAGACTAAAAATCAAATAAGAACAATACAATAAGAACAAGATACTAGTCAACTATTCCCCTCCCCCAAACCTAATTGAGACATTATCCCCAATGTCTAAAAAGTAAGAGAAGAGTTTAGAAAACAGTATCTGGTTAGCTGAAATTCTACATCTAAAATGAAAATTAAAGGTTAAGATCCAGATTTATCCGACGCTTTTTACCACGATCATTATCGGACCAGATTATCTTGGAAATGATATGGTCAATTTTTGGTTCAAAGGCTAAGAGTTGGTCAATTAAATCATGGCAGTTCTGGCAGTGGAGATGAGTTCTTTTACAGGTTTTGACACGAATCCATTTATCCGGGCATCATCAAGAAACACACAAAGAAAATTATAAAATCCATCAGCATTAAATAGTCCAATCGATTTCTGGTGTATGTTCAAGTTCGCCCAAGATAACACTGTAAAAATTTCCTCCATCGTACCCAAGCCACCTGGTAAAGCAATAAAAGCATCAACACGGTTAATCATTTCCACCAATCGTTCAAACATACCCGGCACGATTAGTTCTTCTCTGTTTGATGGTCCTATAAGATTTGCCTCTGCCAACGATTTTGGGATGATTCCCAGAACTTGACTACCTCATTCTTATACAGCCCTTGAAACGATCCCCATTAGTCCAAGATTGCCACCGCCATATACTAAGTGCATATTCCTTTCAGGTATGACTCTACCCAATTCATGTGCTGCCTTAACGAACTTTGGTTTAGAACCAACACTAGTACCGCAAAACACACAGATATTTACAACTCGTCTTCTTGAAGTGGCTTCCATTTTTATTTCTCAACTCTGGATGTCTTCAAAAGTGCAATGATGAGTTGAATTTATAACACCTGAAAAAGGGTGAGTAATAATAGCACTAGTAGCTGCCAGATGACAATTATTAGTTAAACAGTATAATATATCGTGAAAGTCAAAAATTCTGGATCCTGTCGAAGAAAATAAAAGAAAATAACAAAAAAAATCACAATTATTAGATAAATACAAAGAGAATAATATTTACAAGAAGTAACAACTTGAATGACGTCTATGCGTCAGGGACAAGCTTCCCATCCAATTTTCTTATAAATTAGCAAACAAGGTCTTTTAGAGTCAGATTCCAGAGACTAAATTGTTGTCTTTCTTTTTGGAATTGTGTATATAACATGTGAATTGCGTGATGCACATATCCACTGGAATGCGTCTCAAGAGTCTTAGATATGTCATCCAAAGACTCTTTACTCAAGCCATCCCTAATGAATTTAATTTTATCTTAACGGTTATCAGACACCATTCCTAAAGAACGACAATGAGTATTACATGTCATACGAGCACATTTATAGCAAACACCCATTCTTTTAGCTCTTCTCTTTTTACCATAGGTGCTTCTTCCTAAACCAGGCAGATATGAAACAAAGGAGTCAGAGGACTCACCTGCCAATCGTACCCATGCTTCAATAATCCAACGAATGTCATTAGGAATACCTTTGATCATCAGCAGTCTCATTCATTCCAAGCGAGCTTTGTAGACTTTCATCAGAGAGTTTTAAGGGAGAGAAGGAACTTACTTATGAAGATTTGCGAGAACGTCTTCCATTCTGAAATGTGACTTTACCTACACAAATTAAACACACAAAAATAAAATACACCAAATCTGAATATATACACAAATTGCATGGGTTGCCTCCCAGCTAGTGCTAAGTTTAACGTCGTTAGCTAGACATGACTGCCCGAACGTTTATGATGGATCTGAAAGTGTGACACTTTCTTTTTGTCGCTCAAATGATTCTCCCCAGTAGTGTTGACACACTGGCTGTTAACTTTGAATGTTTCGTTGGTGTTGGGATCAAGTAACTCAACAACTTCATATGGTAAAACCCGAATAATCACAAATGGACCTGACCACCTTGATTTCAACTTTCCAAGGAAAAGTTTCAACCTTGAATTGTATAACAACACAAGCTGCCTTGGTTCCAATTGTCTGCGCATATTTTTCGATCATGCCATTTCTTGGTCTTTTCTTTGTATAATCTGGCATTCTCATAAGTCTGTAGGCGAAATTCCTCCAATTCATTGAGTTGGTGGAGTCAATTTTCTCATGCTGCTTGTGGATCAAGATTTAACTTCTTCAGTGCCCAGTACGCCTTGTGTTAAGCTCCACTAGCAGATGGCATACTTTCCCAAACACCATTCGATATGGGGACATACCAATGGGTGTTTTGTAAGCTGTTCAGTAAGCCCATAATGTGTCATCTAGTTTTGTAGACAAGTCCCTCCTTGTTGATACAACGATTCTCTCCAGGATTCTTTTGATCTCCCTGTTTGAAACTTCAACTTATCCATTTGACTGCGGATGGTAGGCAGTGGTAACTTTATGAGTAACTCCGTATTTGGATAGGAGTAAATCGAAATATATGTTGCAGAAATGTGTGCCTCCATCACTGATAATCACCAGAGGTGTTCCGAAGCGAGTGAAAATATTATTTTTAAGGAATTTTATCACCACTTTTGAATCATTTGATGTCAGTGCTATTACTTCAACCCATTTGGAGACGTAGTCTACTGCAACTAGTATGTATAGGTTTCCGAAAGATGGAACAAAGGATCCCATAAAATCAATCCCTCATACATCAAATATCTCCACTTCCAGAATATTTTACAGAGGTCCTTCATTTCTTCTCGAAATATTTCCCATTCTCTGGCACCTGTCACATCGAATAGCAAACAAGTAAACATCTTTAAATAGAGTGGGCCAGAACAAACCTGATTGTAGGAATTTGGCTGCAGTTTTATTTCCGCTGAAGTGTCCGCCGTATGGTGATGAATGACAATGCTGCAAGACAATATTAACCTCTTCATGTGGAACACAACGTCTCAGTAATTGATCAGCACATCGTTTAAACAGGTTCGGCTCATCCCAAACATAATGTTTGACTTCTTTGAAGAACTTCTTTCGTTGCTGATGTGTCCATTCCAACGACCATTTTCCCGATACTATGTAGTTTACATAGTCAGCATACCAAGGGACATCATGTTGTTTCATGGCAAACAACTGTTCATCTGGAAAAGTTTCTTTGATTGTCAGTTCATTGCCATATGTCTCTCCATTCTCAAGCTGTGATAAGTGATCTACCACTTGATTTTCTGTCCATTTTCCTATCTCGGATCTCCACGTCAAATTCTTACAGTAGAGCACCCAACGGATCAATCTGGGTTTGGCATCTTTCTTTGCGATCAAGTATTTGATTGCTGAATGATCTGTGTAGACCACCACATTGGGACCCAGCAGATATGAACATAATTTATCAAAAGCGAACACAACTGCGAGTAACTCATTTTCAGTGGTTGTGTAGTTGAGTTGTGCTTCCTTCAGAGTTCTGCTGGAGTAATAAATGGTATGGAAAATTTTTGCTTTGCGTTGTCCCAAAACTGCCCCTACATCAAAATCACTAGCATCACATATAACTTCAAATGGAAGAGTCCAGTCTGGTGCTACTATGATGGGGGCAGAGACCAGCTTCTGTTTCAAGATTTCAAAAGCTTCGTGGCATTCTTTGGTGAAGTTGAAAGGCACATCTTTCTCCAGAAGATTGCACAGAGGTTTAGCAATCTTAGAGAAGTCTTTGATAAATCTCCTGTAAAAGCCTGTATGTCCGAGAAAACTCCGAATCCCTTTGACAGTTTTTTGAGGAGGTAGTTTTTCAATTGTTTCAATCTTTGCTTTGTCTACCTCGATTCTCTTTTGTGAGATCTGATGTCCGAGGACAATACCTTCCTGCACCATGAAGTGCATTTCTCCCAGTTGAGTACCAGGTTGGTAACTTCACATCTTTATAGCACATGTTCCAGATTTTACAAGCAGTGGTCGAATGAGTCTCCAAATAGAGAAAAATCATCCATGAAAACCTCCATACTTTGTTCCATCATGTCTGAGAAGATGGCCATCATGCAACGTTGAAATGTAGCATGAGCATTACATAGTCCAAATGGCATTCTGTGGAAAGCAAAAGTACCATACATACATGTAAAAGTGGTTTTCTCCTGATCTTATGGGGCGATGGCAATCTGATTGTACCCCGAGTATCCATCTAGAAAATAATAGAACTTATGTCCCGCCAATCTGTCTAACATCTGGTCAATGAATGGCAACAGAAAATGATCTTTCTTGTTGCTTTGTTCAGCTTCCTGTAGTCCATGCATACTCGCCATCCAGTCACCGTTCTTGTTGGAATCAGCTCATTCTTTTCATTTCCGACTACAGTAATTCCTTCTTTCTTTGGCACACATTGCATAGGACTCACCCACGTGCTGTCAGAGATGGGGTAGATGATGTCGGCATCCAACCATTTGATAATTTTTTCTTCACGACCTCCTTCATGATTGGATTTAGTCTCCGTTGATGCTCCATTGTGGTTTTGTAATAATCGTTCATCAGAATCTTGTGCATGCAAAATGATGGACTAATGCCTCAAATATTTGCTATAGTCCAGCCAATGGCTTTCTTGTGTTCTCGTAACACTCTCAACTACTTTTCTTCATGCTCCAATGTTAGCGAAGAAGAAATAATCACAGGTAATTCAGAAGAGTTTCCTAAGAATACATACCCGAGATGGTTCAGAAGTAGCTTAACTTCAGCTGCGGTGGTTCTTCAATCGAGGGCTTGATTAACTCCTTTTTCGATAGTTCCAAACTTTCCACCTGTGGTGTCGATTTTGAAGCGAGAAATGGTCTGTCAAGATAGTTGATACATTCCAAAATTTCAGTATCTAGCTCGTTGCCAGTCATGTTGGTGATGCAAGCTTCAAGTTTATTTGTGGGAGGTGGCATTGCATCAGTATCCTAGATGATACCATCTACAACATCAATTCTGAAATATTTCTCCTCATTTTCATCGCTCAGGAATTTCATGGCTTTGAAAACATTGAAGGTAACTTCTTGGTCCTGCACTTTCATGGTTAGTTCTCCTTTTTGTACATCAATAACAGTTCGACATGTAGCCAAGAATGGTCTCCCCAGGATGATATGTACATCTTTATCTTCTTCCATGTCAAGGATAATGAAATCTGCTGGGAGAATGAATTTGTTGACTTTGACCAGCACATTTTCAACTACACCTCTTGGAATTGCGAGTGTTCTATCAGCAAGTTGCAGAGAAACTGAGGTGGGCATTGCTTCTCCAATTTACAGTTTCCTGTAAATCGAAAAAGGCATCAAATTAACACTTGCACCTAAATCACACAAAGCTTTACCGATATAATGTTCTCCAATGGTGCATGGGACAGTGAAACTGCCAGGATCTTTCAACTCTGGAGGAAGTTTCCTCTGAATGATGGAGCTGCATTCTTCTATTTATGCTACTGTCTCGTAATCTCCCAATCTCCGCTTTCGTGAAAGAATGTCTTTCATGAATTTGACATAGATGGGTGTTTCTTCAAATGCTTCTGCAAATGGAATGTTGATATGCAGCTTTTTGAAGACTTCCAAGAATCGAGCAAATTGTTTATCCAGTTTTTTTTTCCTGGAGACGCTGTGGAAAAGGTGGAGGTGGACTGAATTTTTCTTGATCTCTTCTTTTGCTTCTTTTTCCTCCATCTGTGGAACTGTTTCTTTTGGAACTTCCTCAATGGATGCCTTGATTCCAACATCTTTGTTGATTTCAGTACAGTTTTTTAAAGTAATAGCTTGACTTTGCTCATTCCCTCGGTTCATTGGATTTGGTTCTGTGTTGCTAGGAATGTTACCTGGCAGTCTGTAACTCTGAGCATTGGCCAGTTGTCCAATTTGATTTCCAGTGCCTTTATAGAAGCAGATTGACTTTGAAACATAGCATCATATGTTGCTTGTTACTTTTTGAACATCTTTGCAATCCATTCTTTTATATCTGGTTCTTTCTCATACTCTTGGCCATTGTTTTGTTGTTGGAATCCGGGTGGTGGATTGTTCTTTTACCATGAACTGTTACTCCATGCGAAATTTGGGTGATTCCTCCAACCTGGGTTGTAGGTGTTGGAATATGGATTGTTCCTCTGTTTGTTGAAATTGTTAAAATAATTCACTGTCTCATCATGTTGGTTTGCTTCTGATTCTGGTCCTTCTCCATATGGTGAACTTGTGGATCCATCATTAACCTTCATGTTAAGAGTTTCCAGATTTTTGCAAATCAGATCCAGGTTAGCATTCACTACTGTGTTGGATCCAACTTCATAAATTCCTGCGATTCGTTGGATCATGCTCCTTTCTGTTGGCCACATGAATTGTTGTTGGCCATTTCTTCAATTAAATCCCAGGCCCGATCTTCTCATTTTTCCATTAAAGATCCTCCAGCAGCAGCATCAATTGTGGTTCTCATTATTCCATAAAGTCCATTATAGAATGTTTGGACTTGTAGCCACTTTGCAATCTCATGGTAAGGACATTTCCGGAGTAAATCCTTGTATCTTTCCCAAGCTTCGCAGAGGGACTCTGAGTCATGTTGCACAAATGATGTGATGCCTTTGCAGTTCTGGCTGGTGGAAAGTACTTTACAAGGAATTTGGCGGCTAGAGTGTTCCAAGTTGTGATGGAACCTGCTGGTAGTGAATGTAGCCAAGCCTTAGCTCTGTCTTTCAAGGAATATGGGAAAACACGCAGTCTCATTGATTTTTCAACCGCTCGGTTGTAATTGAAAGTGTCGCAAACTTCCAGGAAGTTGCTGATGTGGGCATTAGGATTTTTAGTTGCATTCCCCCCAAACTGAACCGACTGCTGTATCATCTGGATGCATGTTTTGATGTCACAGGCATTTGCTGGTAAGGGAGGAAGTGTAATACAGGAAATGAAGCCGTCAACCACCGGAATAGTTCTGTCTCGAATGGGGTTTGGTGGTGCAACTTTCAAAGGTTAGGTTCCATGTTGATTAGTGCTTCTTGGCCTTCTCGCCTTTCCCTTCTCACTGTCTGATTCTTTCAATTTTTGGGTCAAGCGGACGAATTTCAAAGCTTCTGGTTCGTCTCATGTAGTGACTGAGAACCTGAAACAAAAGAAAACAAAAAATATAAGTAAAAACAAATTAGACACAAGTAAATGTATCTAACCCCAAAATTAATAGTGAAAGATAAATAAGTCCCCGGCAACGGCGCCAAAAACTTTATCGGCATGATCACACACGTATAACGCAAGCACACGTATCGTTCAAGTAGTATAAATGTATCGATCTCACAAGGACTTAATAACTTAGCTATTAATTTATGACGTTAAATGCTTACGAATACCTAATAGATTGGTTGTTTGATTGGATGGTGACTTTAAACTTAAAACAAGTAAATAAACAGTGCGAAAGTAAATTAAATGAAAATTCAATATTCTTAAACTATCTAGGGTTGTGAATCCTTCCAATATCTTTTAAAGTTGAAGTGGTTATCTTATGTTTGTGTAATATATTGGTATACTAACCTGGAACACGAAATTATGCAAAAGCCTCTGTCGATGGTAAGATGTAAATACCCAGTGTAACCCAATTAATCATATGTCTATGTCAATCAAGTTACCTGAATTCATTAAGATTAAGTTCCAATTGTGGCTACCCCCGCCTGACAGGTATATGTCTATCATGTAAGGAAATATATTAAATGGTTATCTATCCTCAAGGAAAATCATGGGCTATTAAATCTAAGGCTGAAACCTAAAATTTATTTGTCAAGTTTATTTTAATTTTACCATATCAATCTTATTAATGACCAGTTAACAAGAAGCATTAAGCTTAAGACTTAATAAATAAACCTTTATATTACCCAAACTATAAAATAACCCCTTATAAACCAGTGATATTGGAATTCATCACAATCCCAGATAACAGGTTTAGTTACGACACAAATCTACGGCTAGTAAAAGCTTAAATAAAGTAAAAGACATAAAGTAAATGCTGGAAATTAAAAAGGTAAATAAAACACTAAAGAAAATGTTGGGTTCCAATTAATTCCCAATGATCATTTTAAAGCAATGAAACAAGTATGAATACACAAAGAAGTATGGAGAAATCATACTCATAATGAATGGATTGGATGCTACGAAGAACAAAAACTCCATTTCTGCCCACTGTCAAGCTCACGGCAGTCCATTTTTGTCCTCCTCAAAAATAGGTCATGGTCCTCAATTGATGTCTTCAAGCTCCAAACTTCCAAAATGGATTCCAAGCTCACGAAATTACTGCCCTATCACCTTGGTATGTCTCCTAGAGTGTGCTAGCACTTTGATTTTGCAACAAAATCACCTCTTTTCTTCCTTGTGTTTCACAGTGATGAACCAGAAAAAGAAGAACAAGAATCGGTCCAAGACCGAGAGAGAAATATGAGGGAAAAAGATAGAGAGAAAGAAATATGTAAATTGATTAATTGTTTTCCAAAAAACAATTAAACAAATACCATATACCACTTTCAAAAAGTCAACAAGGTTTTGGAGCCAAAATTTGGCAATTAATTGCATCCAACAACCCACATCAATCACATCAATCAATCAAATCAAGTGACAAGTTGTCACATCACTCAAAGTGACTAATGATTCGACGCTTGATGCGACTAACGATTTGACGCTTGATTTGACTTGCGTGCCGCACTCAAATTCAAAATGCGAATGCGCTCGCAAACAATCCCGGGCTCGGGTTCGCTAATTTCAAATTAACGAATTTTCCGTTGCAACGTAATAAAATGATTATGCCTAGCGAAATCACTATTCACGTCGCTAATGAATTAATTCTAAATTAACTCGTTCGCCCGAATTAAAATCTAATTTTAATTCCGCGTCGAAATCTAATTTCATATAATATATCGAATATATTATTTTAATCGATTAATTCCAAATTAATCGTTTTCTCTCTTTTAATGATATTTTATCCCAGATAAAATATCTCCGCAATTAATCCCAGATTAATTTTTTCTCTCATCTAATAATCCCAGATTAATTAAAGTGTGAGTCATACATCATCGGTGAATCTTCGGGAAGCGACCCATGAGATCCCCGGATATGTTGGCAGTAAATACGGTCGTCGGACTATCCGAACACGTAAGTACCTAGTACTACGTTTATACCGATTTACAAGACAAGGTTGGCTTCTAGCAAAGCGCCATGCCTACCCAATTCTCCAGAAACATGCTTACAGGAATAAGCGATCTATATCAGGCGTAGTATACGTAGTATCGTGTATATCGATCCAGTATCGGATGGTCACGTGCTAGGCCTGGTGCTGGAATTGTGTCTGTCCCGTATGAAGCACATATCGGATGTCTGGTAACTAGTCTCTATAATTGGATATACATGACCTAGTCATAATATCCCGATAACTGCAGCATATAAGAGAACAAGTTCCGTATCCTACGTGATCATCATCTCCACTATAACTGAAGTGATACTTCCGTCTTGACATCACACCCAATACACTACGATTCTCAATATACCCATAAGAGGCGTACACAGAACCAGTTAAAGCCCTTGACGACCAAAACCAAAGCATATTGATTGTCGCAAGTATTAGCGGTGCAAGTCTCAGGTTAAGACCAAATACACCTACCCTGAATTCGGACTTCCATAGACACATAGTTATACTACCAATGGAATTCCGAAGAGGTCTATCCAGAGCGAAGCTGTTTCCCGTACCATCGGTAAAACACATCCTCCTATTACACTTGCATGAGTATCCTATACCAAATATATGAGAAATATTCTGTTATGCCCTCATAACGCGCACAAGTGTAATACTAGTCTTTTACACATTATCGATGTCCAATCTCGATAATACTCTGACTAGGGATATTTAATGATTTATCCTCATGGATTGATACTGTCTCATATCATTCTTAATCCAGGAACAAATCATAAGGACCTCCTATCATTTATACATCGTGGTGATCTAATCACAAATCATAAGAGAGCAATCTCCTTTGTCACATAGTTAATTTGTACAACAACACCATGATCTGTACAAATAGTGACGCTATGGGTCATAATTGTCCAACAATCTCCCACTTGGCCTATAGCCAGTCACTCGAGTGTCTTACACCCAAACTATGTACGGTTCTATCAAAATACTGAGAAAAGGCTTTCGTCAGCGGATTTGCTTGATTATCGTCTGATGCGATTTATACGATCATCACATCACCATGATGTATGATCCGAACGAATCAGATGAATAATCAAAGTATGTATCTGGATCGTTGATGAGACCATTAATTCTTTAGCATGTGTTGTAGCCTAGCTCAGCTGCTAACAGAACTATATCTAATCTAATTAGATTTGTATCGACCCAGAAGGCTTCTATTGCTGCCTCAGCTACAGCAATAACCCGTATTTGTTGTTTATTTGGTAACAGTATCTTGCTTGGAATATTTCCAGCTCACTGTTCCGTTATTCAAATTTTATAGTACCGTTTGCGACTTATAGTCGTTTTATTCTGTTAGGAAACTTGCTGCAGTGATCATAGTCACTTCAAGTTCTCATTCTCCACAGATTAAGACAACATCATTAGTTCTCTAAGAAACTAACGGATGTTCTTAATTTCAATCCAGTGACCATAACTGGGATTGGCCTGTTTGTGAATCCATATGCTCAAAGCGTATGAGACACCAGGTCACGTACATTTTTCAATGTACGAGTTCTCGGAGAATTTCATGAAATCTAAGCTTTCACCGATTGTTTTATGGGAATATCATTTCTAAGAAATGACATATATTATCATTATTATATAGGACAACCACTGTCAGTGCGCTCCCACTAACCCTCTTATATACAAAAGAATCATTTTCGTTTTGAATTAAATCATAAACTATTATGATTACATCAAAACGATAATTCCAAGAACCTATGCTTGCTTCAATCCAAACATGGATCGAATAACCCGCAAACCTTGTTTGCTAGTTTTGCTACGACAAAACCGTCAGAATGTTGTAAACATCCTCCAAAAGGTTTCCTTTTCAGGAAAGCGATTTTCCCGTTAAGCTCTCATATTTCATAAATGAAACATGCAGCTTTAGCAAGCATTATCCAAATGGATTTACCGTGGAAACATGTAAAAGGTTAAATTGTAATCAACACAATGTTGATAAGAATACATTTCCGCTAAAAGCCTAGCTTTATACATTGGTATGTTGCCATCCATGTATGTCTTCCTTGAAGACTTATTTAGTACCAATAGGCACAATGCCTTGTGGTACATCAACTAGTATCCAAACTTGTTGATATACATGGAATCCATTTCGGATTCATGACACTTTGCCATGATTAGGGAGTTGATACCTTGTATCACTTCCTCATACGTGGTCAGTTGGTGTTCCTCAATAAGATTGACATCTTTATGAGGTGAGATCAGAAACCCATACCCCAGGTTATTTTCTGACTCTCTCCGACCTATGCGGTTCTTGTGTATTCGAAGATTACTGGTATAGTTTTTATCCTTGATGAACTGTTTGTGTTCCATGAAGGACTTGGTGCCTGGAATAGTATTACTCTGATTTTCATCGAGTTTTACTATCCTCCCACTTACCACTGCATATAGGTATTCCTCTTAGGAAAACCGCATGGTGAGTAACAATAAAATTGTTCTCTTGTGAGTTGTAGAAGTACTATACTTTGGTATCCCTAGGATTACCTACAATTGGCACTTATCCTATTTGGGTTTTAGTTTGGTATCATCCAAACATATGCCTAGCATCCCAAATATTCAGGAATGAGAAACCTGGTTTCTTTCCTGTTCATATCTAATATGAAATCTGTCAAACAGATTTTTATGGAACCTTATTCAAAATAAGTTCTACACTGTAAATGCTTATCCGTTGAAGGAAATGGTAGCTCAGAGCGACTCATGATTAACCTTATCATGTCTAACAAAATTCGGTTACTCTGTTCGGACACACCGTCAAAATGACGTGTTCCGGGAGGAGTCCTCATTGAAAGAATACTATACTCTTTCAAGTATATTACAAACTTATTGCTTAAGTATTTTTCATTACGGTCTTACCGTGACGGTATAATACTTTAGCCGATCTGTTTGTCTATTTCGTGTCGAAACTATAAAAGTTTCCGATTTGTGTTTCAAAAGAGACACATAACCATAACGCGATGCCACATCCGTAAAGGTCACGAAATATTCATATCCACCTCTATCCTAGCTAGACATGGTCCCACTTGCTTCACTATGAACTAGGGCTAACAGATCTGTGGCATTTGCACTTTTACCAAGTAAATAGTGTTTTAGGCACTTTGCCCAATAAACTATATTCGTAGACTTTATTTGACTGAAATCAAATTTGTCCGAGTACCCACTCTTCGAAAGTGTGGATATACGAGTCTTGTTTAATTGTGTCCCAGACAACAATGCCACTTATAAGTCTCTTAACTGATCAAATCAGTTTGAGCTATTTGTTTGTCATGTTATACGTTCGAGATTTTATTTATATTCAAAATATAAATTTTGTCATTCACATCGAATGTGTTTATCTTAATATCATCTTTATATAATAAAACACTTTAGTGTTCTAGGATATAAAGGTACATCCGCAACAGATTATACACTGATATAGAGATAATGTTCCTAGTCAAACTAGTTACATTATAACAGTTTCCTAATTTAAGTACACACCCGAAGGTAGTTCCTAAAGTTAGGTATCTACGGTTAAAACAGCGACTTTCGTCCTGTTTCCGATTCGCAGATTAATCTCAACTGAAGTCAGTATCATGCTCATAGCAGATTCTGAACACCAGTACATATTTATGTACCATACTAAGTATTTAAAATCCAAATTTAATACTAGTAGTGAACATAATTTTGACAAACATATTTGAAGTCAGAGCCTTGCTCGTTCTTCAATTCCTTCATGTCTGCTTTGTCCAAACGGTAGTCACGCTTTCGTGATCCCGTTTGCCACAATTTAGGCAGACATTTTGGGATATGTCCTTTATCTTCCTACAAGATAATAATGATTTTGCCTTTGCCCTATTCAACACTCAGAAGCGTTCGGCCTAGCCTTGGCATTCTGGAATATCGAAATAAGTTGCGCCTTGCGCTACTCGCTTTATTGTAAACTTTGACTTTGTCTCATTGAGAATAGTCATTAACTCTCCAAGAGTTATTATTGCAATTTTAGTACTTCTAAAATCTAAGTATAGATTTATGAAGATCCTTCAATTTCTATATCATACTTTAAGGATCTAATCCTTAGTTCTGATTAAGAAATTAAGGAGTCTACTGCGACAAGCTTAATGGATTAAGTACTAAAGTTATCATCACATGAATCTTCCAAAGATCATACTCTACTATTTGCTTAACTCCTGGCTTAGGTCTAATATGTTATTTTATCAAATAAAGTAACTTATTAGTTTCCAGGACCATCCTGAAATTTTATTCCCAATTTGAAAATTAAGTCATTTAAATACATTTTCCCTAAGATTATGTTTTAAATGCCGATCTTTCAATTATATCTTGATTTTAATAGTCCAACTATTTAATCAATGATTTCCGGTACTATTTATTATAATGATTACTATAGTCCAACTATTTAATCAATTATAATTAATTAAATCAAATATATTGATTATTATAATCCAATCATATAATCAAATATAAATGAATAGTTTGAATACAGTCCAACTGTTAATAAAACAACGATTTAAATATTAGTCCAACTAACATTTAATTTATTTGACGAATGATATTTGAATTGAGCGCGTATGGCAAGTAATTAAACGAATATTGCAAATTCAATTCTTGCCTCCCATTATTTTTCGGCGAGTCTCTAACCCTCTGTCGAGTACTCGGAAACCGTGTTTCATAGTGGGCTAGGATCCCGTTAAATATCACACAATCTTGACTTTGGCCAAAAAATTATATGATAATTAACTAGGTAGATCTCTAAGATTGATTGGATCCGATCCAATTCCTAGATCTAGTAGGGGGACATCCAAGTCCGAAACATATATACAATATATTGTTGGGATTCTAATTAGGTCCCAAGATCCATCAAATAAGCATGAAAAACGCATGAATACACAAAGGAGTAAGGCAGAATACATACTCACATTGAACGGTTTGAGATGCGAAGAACAAAAACATTTCTTCCTCCTTGTTGAAGCTCGGCAGTGAGCTCCTTGAACTGCTCGGTTTTGGGCTGGTTTGCCTCCTCCATGATCGGCCATTGATGACTCCATTGAAGCTCCAAGCTTCAAAACGGATTCCAAGCTCACAAGAACACTGCCCTATCACCTTTGTATTGACCCAAGTGTGTGCTAGCACCTCTTCTTATTCTTTGTTTTTCGGTCAAACCAGAAATTGGAAGAGGAAGAAGATGAAGAACGGCTCAAAGCCGAGAGAGAAAAGAGAGGGAAGAAGGGTTTCCTTGAAACCGATTTTGGGAGAGAGAGAAAATAAAAAGAAAATGTATTATTTATATATTTGTTTTATTTTCCAAAAAACAAAACAAATACATAAATAATTTTCATTTATTAAAAAATCAAAAGACAAAAGTCAAAAAGCAAAACCATTAATGCCTTTTCAACAACCACATCAATCACTCAATCAAGTGACAACTTGTCACATCACTCAAAGTGACATTTGATTTGACGCTTGATGTGACTAGCGATTTGACGCTCGATTTGACTTGCGTGCCGCACTCAAATTCGAAATGCGAATGCGCTCGCAAATAATCCCGGGCTCGGGTTCGTTAATTCCAAATTAACGAATTTTCCGTTGCGTCGTAATTAAATGATTACGCCTAGCGAAATCACTATTCACGTCACTAACGAATTAATTCTAAATTAATTCGTTCGCCCGAATTAAAATCTAATTTTAATTCCGCGTCGAATCCAATCTCGTATAATATATCAAATATATTATTTTATCGATTAATTCCAAATTAATAGTTCTCTCTCTTTAATTAATATTTTATCCCAGATAAAATATCTCTGTAATTAATCCCAGATTAATTTTCTCTCTCTTCTAATTAATCCCAGATTAATTATAGTGCGAATCATACATCATCGGTGAATCTTCAGGAAGCAACCCATGAGATCCCCAAATATGTTGGTGTTGGACAATTATGACCCATAGCGTCACTATTTGTACAGATCACGGTGTTGTTGTACAAATTAACTATGTGACAAAGGAGATTGCACTCTTATCATTTGTGATTAGATCACCTTGATATATAAATGGTGAGAGGTCCTTATGATTAGTGCCTGGATTGAGAATGATATGAGACAGTATCAATCCACGAAGGCAGAATCATTAAATATCCCTAGTCAAAGTATTATCGAGATTGGACATCGATGAAAATGTAAAAGCCTAGTATTACACTTGTGCGCGTTGTGAGGGCACAACGTCATAGTTCTCGTATGTTTGGGTATATGATACTCATGCAAGTGTAATAGGAGGTTGTGTTTCTCCGATGGTACGGGAAACAGCTTTGCTCTGGATAGACCCCCTCAGAATTCCATTGGTAGTATGACTATGTGTCTATGGAAGTCTGAAATCAGGGTATGTGTATTTGGTCTTAACCTGAGACTTGCACCGCTAATGCATAAGACAATCAATATACTTTGGTTGAGGTCGTCCAGGGCTTTAACCGGTTCCTGTGTACGCCAATTCTGGGTATATCGAGAATCGTAGTGTGTTGGGTGTGATGTCAAGATGGAAGTTTCACTCCAGTCATATGGAGTTGATGATCATGCAGGGATACAGAAATGGTTCTCTATAAAGGTTGCAACCGTCGGGAGAATATGACTTGGTCATGATTATTCGATTCTAAAGAGACTAGTTGCTCGTTATCCGATATATGCATCGTACGGGGCAAACACTGTACCATCCCCAGGCCTTGCATGTGATCATCCGATGCTGGACAAAAATATACAATACTACGGTATACTACGCTTGATATAGATCCTTATTCTTGTAAGGATATTTCCGGAGAATTGGGCAGACATGGTGCTTGCTAGAAGCCAACCTTGTTTTGTAAATCGGTAAAACGTAGTACTTGGTACTTACGTGTTCGGATAGTCTGACGACTGAATTTACTGCCAACATATCTGGGGATCTCATGGGTCGCTTCCCAAAGATTCACCGATGACGTATGACTCGCACTTTATATTAATTTGGGATTAATTAGAAGAGAGAGAAAATTAATCTGGGATTAATTACGGAGATATTTTATCTGAGATAAAATATCAATTAAAGAGAGATAACGATTAATTTGGAATTAATCGATTAATTAATATATTCGATATATTAAACGAAATTGGATTTCGACGCGGAATTAAAATTAGATTTTAATTCGGGCTAGCGAATTAATTCCTTAGCGACGTGAATAGTAATTATGCTTGGCATGATTATTTAATTAAATTAGATTTAATTGCGTCGCAACTGAAAATTTGTTAATTTAGAATTAGCGAACCCGAGCTCGAGATTATTTGCGAGCGCATTCGCATTTCGAATTCGAGTTTGGCAAATCAAATCAAGCGTCAAATCGCTAGTCACTTCTAGCGTCACATCATTCGTCAATCAAGTGATGGATGTCTTTCACTTTGAGTGATTGACGCCAGTCACTATTCACTGATTGATGGATTGACAAGTTGATGTGTGTGGTTGGTGCCATTAAAGCTTTAATGGTTTGCTTTTTGAAAGCCAAATTCACTTGAAATGAATTTGAAATTCAAATGTGTGTATTTAATACACAAATTTATGAAACCAAACACAACTCTCTCTCTCCCATTTCTTTCTTCTTGCTCACGCCCAAGGGGCCAAAAAACCTTCTGGTTTTGCTGTAAATGCCGAGCAGTAGGGAAGCCAAGAGTGTGATTTTGTGGCAAAATCACAAGTGCTAGCACACTTACGAGACATGCGAAGGTGATAGGGAAGTTCACCCATGAGCCGGGAATCGTTTGATAAAGCTTGGAGCTTGACAAAGATGACCAACGAAGGCCAAAATAGTGAGTTGCGCACAACCCACTGCCGAACCAGTGAGTAGCAGATTTTTGAAGTTTCGTTGCCTCCGCGTCATTCAACCGATCGATGTGAGTATTCCGCGACTTTCTCGATTTGTATTCGCACCTTTTCATTGCTTATTATTCGATCCTATGGACCTAGAAACTCCAACAATGGTATCAGAGCGAGTAAAAGCATGAAATTTGAAATAGGGCTTAAAATTTGGGTAAAAATGATTTTGAGCATGTATTATGAAATTGGATGATTAAGTATGCTTGAATGTGTTTTTATTGATGTTTGATTGGATCAATTTGATCAAATTTTGTTTGGAACAAATTTGCCCCAAATTGGTTGGCTTGGCCGAATGGTACCCTATTTTGTGGCTCTTGGAATTTTGATTTTTTGATTCATTGGATGTGTTAGAAATCATTTGGGGATTTTGATTTAATGTTGAATTTGATTCAATTGGATTGGATTTGTAATTTGGCATAATAATTCCCCTTGGCCGAGAGTCTATAAGCATGAAATGGGTTTGATTTTTGTTAATTTGTGTTGGACACTAATTGATGTAGAAGAGCATGATTAATTAGCCTAATTTATGTTTTGGAAATAATGATTTGGGTGATTAATTATGTTAATGCACTTCAGTTAATTAAAGTATGAAATTTGGAATTTTTGTATTTAATTAAATTGGGCTTGAAATTGTATTTGGGCTTAAAAGTTGTTATTGGGCTTTGTTGTACAAAGTTGGATTAAGGCAAATTGGATTGGATCCAATTGGGCCCAAAACCGATTCCATAAAGCCCAAATGCGACTTAATGGACCTTTGTAATTTAATTGGGCCTAATGGGCCAAAATTGATTTAAAGGCTTATGGGGTAATTCCCGGATTGGACTTTGTTTATCGGTTTGACCCGAGTTGACCAAAAGTCCACGCCTTAAGAAATTAATTAAAAGCCCATTGGACTTTAATTAAATTGACATTGACGTTAATCGGGGTTTGAGACCCGTAGCGACAAAATTTGGAATTTAAGTCGTAATGGTTCATTTAAATAAAGTGTGTTATTTAATTTGGAATTAAATAAGCGAATTAGAATTAAATGCATGTTAAATTAGATTTAATGTTGTAGTTTAATTTAATTCGAGAATTCGTACTTTGAGTACTTATTCACAAAACGAGTTTGACTCGAGCAAAATCAAATCGTTGTTTGAATATTGGATGATCACTAATTATCAGATTAATTAATTGATTAGATTGATTGATAACATGCTTGTGTGAATACATGGTTGCGATGCATGAATAATGTATATCGGATGGATATTAGATGGGTGGGACAATTTTAGAAATTGTGTAATAAATTTGATTTATTAATTGGACCTGCGAGTCCAGCCTTATTACCTCATATTCTTTATATTCTCTTCTCACCTATTCCCCTCAATGTAAATGAGGTTTCTTTAGAAGTGTAGTGTAACGGGTAGAAGAAATATTTGTGCTAGCGGGAGAGAGAAAGTGAGAGATTTGATCTAGGATCAATTGTGTAAAGTATCCATCCGCATATCATTATTACTTTTCATATACACTTTATTATGTATTTAGAAAGCATGCTTAACGGTGTATGATGATGAGACCTTAACAAAGATAATAAATTGGTTGCCAATTTGCACGCGAAAAACCCTCGCTAAATATTAAGCGTCTTTCCTTCCATTGAGTGATTCTCACTCAAGATCTAAGACGGCATTGGTTTGTTGGCCAAAGTCAAGGCATTTTCTGTCGAAGATGTGTTTGAATCACGAAGGCTTTGTTACATGTCAGTGTCTTGTCCAAGTTGTGGTTTGTTGGCCAAAGTCAAGACCACTTCTTGTCCATCGACATTGATTACGAAGCTTTCCATGGTCAATGGGTCGCGCTTGACTGGGATCACTAAGTTTGTTGTGCCAAAGCCAAGGCTTAGTTGATTCAGAGAGGAAAATGGTTAGGTAATACATTAGATGTATTGGCATATATAAGATATATGTTTCGAACTTGGATGTCCCCCTACCGGATCTAGGAATTGGATTGGATCCAATCGATCTTAGAGATCTACCTAGTTAATTATAATACAATTTGTTGGCCAAAGTCAAGATTGTGTGATATTTAACGAGATCCTAGCCCACTAGGAAACGCAGTTTCCCGAGTACTCGACAGAGGGTTAGAGGCTCACCGAAAAATAGTGGGAGGCAAGAATTGAATTTGCAATATTCGTTCAATTACTCGCCATACGCGCTCAAACAATATCATTCGTCAAACGAATTAAATGTTAGTTGGACTAATATTTAAATTGTTGTTTTAATAAATAGTTGGACTATATATTCAAACTATTCATTTATATTTGATTATATGATTGGATTATAATAATTAATATATTTGATTTAATTAATTATAGTTGATTAAATAGTTGGACTACAGTAATCATTATAATTAATCGTACCTTAATCATTGATTAAATAGTTGGACTATTAAAGTCAAGATAAAATTGAAAGATTGACGTTTAATTCATAATCCTAGGGAAAATGTAATTAAATGCTTTAATTTTCAAAAATTGGGAATAAATTTTCAGGATGGTCCTGGAAAATAATAAGTTATTTTATTTGATAAAATAATAAATTAAGCCTAATGCCCGGAGTTAAGCAAATAGTAGAGCATAATCTTTGGAAGATTTATGTGATGACAACTTAAGTGCTTAATCCAATATACTTGTCAAGTAGACTCCTTAATTTCTGAATCAGAACTAAGGATTAGATCCTTAAAGTATGATGAAGAAATTGAAGGATCTTCATAAATCTATGTTTAGATTTTAGAAGTACTAAAATTGTGAAAGTTAACTCTTGGAGGGTTAATGACTATTCTCAAAGAGATAAAGTCAAACTTTGCAATTAGGCAAGTAACGCAAGGCGCACCTTACTTCGATATTCTAGAAACCCATGGCTTGGCCAAAGGCTTCTGGAATGTTGAAAAAGGGCAAATGCAAAATCATTATAATCTTCTGGGAAGATAAAAGACATATCCCAAAATGTCTGCCTAAATTGTAACAAACAGGATCGCAGAAGCGTGACTGCCGTTTGGACAAAGCAGACATGAAGGAATTGAAGACGAGCAAGGCTCAGACTTCAAATATGTTTGTCATATATGTATTCATTACTAATATTGAAATTAGATTTTAAATACTTAGTGAGATACATAAAATATATATATTGATATTCAGAATCTGTTTTAAACAGGATACTGACTTCAATAGAGATTATCTGCGAATTGAAAACGGGACGAAAGTCGCTGTTTTAACCGCAGGTACCTAAGTTTAGGAACTACCCTCGGGTGTGTACCTGAATTGGAAACTGTTATAATGTAACTAGTTTGACTAGATACATTATCTCTATATCAGTGTTTAACCCGCTGCGGGTGAACCTTTATATTATAGAACACTAAAATGTTTTATTATATAAAGATGATATTGAGATAAACACATTAGATGTGAATAACAGCATTTATATTTTGAATATAAATAAATCTCAAACATATAACATGACAAACAAATAGCTCGAACTGATTTGATCAGAAGAAACTAATTGTGGCAATGTTGTCTGGGACACATTAAACAAGAATCGTATATCCACACTTTTGAAGAGTGGGTACTATGACTGATTTGATCAAATCAAATAAAGTCTACGAATCTAGTTTATTGGGCAAAGTGCCTAAAACACATTTACTTGGTAAAAGTGTAAATGCCACCGATCTGTTAGCCCTAGTTCATAGTGAAGCAAGTGGGCCCATGTCTAGCTAGGCTATAGGTGGATATGAATATTTCGTGACCTATACGGATGTGGCATCGCGTAATGGTTGTGTGTTTCTTTTGAAGAACACAAATTGGAAACTTTTATAGTTTCGACACGAAATAGACATACAGATCGGCTATAGTATTACACCGTCACGGTAAGACCGTAATGGAAAATACTCAAGCAATAAGTTTCTAAAATACTTGAAAGACTATAGTATTCTTTCAAAATAGGACTCCCCCTCGGAACACGTCATTTGACGGTGTGTCAGAACCGAGAAACGAATTTTGTTGGAAATGATAAGGTTAATCATGAGTCGCTCTGAGCTACCATTTCCTTCAACGGATAAGCATAAACAGTGCAAGAACTTATTTAGAATAAGGTTCCATTAAAATCTGTTTGACAGATTTCGTGCCAATTGTAGGTTATCCTAGGGATACCAAAGTATTGTACTTATACAACTCACAAGAGAATAATTAGATTGTTGCTCACCGTGCAGTTTTCCTAAGAGGAATACCGATATGCAGTGGTAAGTGGGAGGATAGTAAAACTCGATGAAAATCGGAGTAATACTGTTCAAGGCATCGAATCCTAATGGAACACATATAGTTCATCAAGGATGAAACTATAACATTAATCTTCGAATACACAAGAACCACGTAGTTCGGAGAGAGTCAGAGAACATCCTGGGTATAGGTTTCTGATCTCACCTTATAAAGATGTTAATCTTTTGAGGTATACCAACTAACTACGTATGAGGAAGTGATACAAGGTATCGACTCCCTAATTATGACAAAGTGTCATGAGTCCGAAATGGATTCCTTGTATATCAACAAGTTTAGAACTAGTTGATGTACCGCAAGGCATTGTGCCTATTGGTACTATATAAGTCTTCAAGGAAGACATACATGGAAGGCAACATACCAACGTACTAAGCTAGGCTTGTAGCGAAAAGGTAGAGTTATCAACACTGTGTTGATTACGACGAAACCTTTTACCTGTTGCCACGATAAATCCATTTGATAATGCTTGCTGTTGCTGCATGTTTCATTTATGAAATATGGCAGCAGAACGGCAAAACCACTTTCCTTAACGGAAACCTTTTGGAGGATGTTTACAACATCCTGTCGGTTTTGTCGTACCAAAACTAGCAAACAAGGTTTGCAGGTTATTCGATCCATGTATGGATTGAAGCAAGCATTAGGTTCTTGGAATTATCGTTTTGATGTAATCATAATAGTTTATAATTTAATTCAAAACGAAATGATTCTTGTGTATATAAGGAAGTTAGTGGGAGCGCGCTGACAGTGAATGTCCTGAATAATAATGATAATATGTCATTTCTTGGAAATGATATTCCCATAATAATCGGTGACAGCTTGGCTTTCGAGAAACTCACCGAGAAAACCGTACATTGAAAAATGTATGCGACCTGTTGTCTAATATACTTTGAGCATATATAGTCACAAACAGGCCAATCCAAGTGATAGTCACTGGATTCTGGAGAAGGAGAACTTGAAGTGACTGGGATCACTATTGCAAGTTTCCTAACCGATAAAAATGGTACTATAAAGTTTGAATAACGGTACAGTGAGCTGGAAATCTTCCAAGCAAGATGTTGTAACCGAATAAACAACAAATGCGGGTTATTGCAGCAGCTGAGGCAGCAATAGAAACCTTCTGGGTCGATAAATAAATCTAATTAGATTAGATATAATTCTGTTTGCGGCTGAGCTAGGCTTGAGCACAGGCTAAAGAATTAATGGTCTCATCAACGATCCAGATAATTCGATATTCATCTGATTCGTTCGGATCATACATCGTGGCGATGTGATGATCGTATAAATCGCGTCAGACGATAATCATGAAAATCCACTGACGAAAGTCTTTCTCAGCAATTTGAGCCAACCATACATAGTTCAGGACCTAGATACTTGAGTGACTGGCTATAGGCCAAGTGGGAGATTGTTGGACAATTATGACCCATAGCGTCACTATTTGTATAGATCAATGTGTTGTTGTACAAATTAACTATGTGACAAAGGAGATTGCACTCTTATCATTTGTGATTAGATCACATTGATATATAAATGATGAGAGGTCCTTATGATTAGTGCCTGGATTGAGAATGATATGAGAAAATATCAATCCACGAAGGTAGAATCATTAAATATCCCTAGTCAGAGTATTATCGAGATTGGACATCGATGAATACGTAAAAGACTAGTATTACACTTGTGCGCGTTGTGAGGGCACAACGGCATAGTTCTCGTATATTTGGGTATAGGATAATCATGCAAGTGTAATAGGAGGTTGTGTTTCTCCGATGGTACGGGAAACAGCTTCGCTCTGGATAGACCCCCTCGGAGTTCCATTGGTAGTATGACTATGTGTCTATGGAAGTCCGAAATCAGGGTAGGTCTATTTGGTCTTAACCTGAGACTTGCACCGCTAATGCATACGACAATCAATATACTTTGGTTAAGGTCATCCAGGGCTTTAACCGGTTCCTGTGTACACCAATTCTGGGTATATCGAGAATCGTAGTGTGTTGGGTGTGATGTCAAGATGGAAGTGTCACTCCAGTCATATGGATTTGATGATCGCGCAGGGATACAAAACTGGTTCTCTATAAAGGTTGCAACCGTCGGGATAATATGACTTGGTCATGATTATTCGATTCTAAAGAGACTAGTTGCTCGTTATCCGATATATTCATCGTACGTGGCAGACACTGTACCAGCCCCAGGCATTGCATGTGATCATCCGATACTAGACAGAAATACGCAATACTACGGTATACTACGCTTGATATAGATCCTTATTCCTGTAAGGATATTTCCGGAGAATTGGGCAGACATGGTGCTTTGCTAGAAGCCAACCTTGTCTTGTAAATCGGTAAAACGTAGTACTTGGTACTTATGTATGACTCACACTTTATATTAATCTGGGATTAATTAGAAGAGTGAGAAAATTAATCTGGGATTAATTGCGGAGATATTTTATCTGGGATAAAATATCAATTAAAGAGAGATAACGATTAATTTGGAATTAATCGATTAATTAATATATTCGATATATTAAACGAAATTGGATTTCGACGCGGAATTAAAATTAGATTTTAATTCAGGCGAGCGAATTAATTTAGAATTAAATCGTTAGTGACGTGAATAATAATTATGCTTGGCATGATTATTTATTAATTTGATTTAATTGCATCGCAACGGAAAATTCGTTAATTTAGAATTAGCGAAACCGAGCCCGAGATATTTGCGATCGCATTCGCATTTCGAATTCGAGTGCGGCAAATAAAATCAAGCGTCAAATCGCTAGTCGCTTCTAGCGTCACAACATTTGTCAATCAAATGATGGATGTCTTTCACTTTGAGTGATTGACGCCAGTCACTATTCACTGATTGATGGATTGACAAGTTGATGTGTGTGGTTGGTGCCATTAAAGCTTTAATGGTTTGCTTTTTGAAAGCCAAATTCACTTGAAATGAATTTGAAATTCAAATGTGTGTATTTAATACACAAATTTGTGAACCAAACCAAACACAACTCTCTCTCTCCCATTTCTTTCTTCTTGCTCACGCCCAAGGGGCCAAAAAACCTTCTGGTTTTCCTGTAAATGCCGAGCAGTAGGGAAGCCAAGAGTGTGATTTTGTGGCAAAATCACAAGTGCTAGCACACTTACGAGACATGCGAAGGTGATAGGGAAGTTCACCCATGAGCCGGGAATCGTTCGACGAAGCTTGGAGCTTGACGAAGATGACCAACAAAGGCCAAAACAGTGAGTTGCGCACAGCCCACTGCCGAACCAGTGAGGAGTAGATTTTTGAAGTTTTGTTGCCTCCGCGTCGCTCAACCGATCGATGCGAGTATTCCTCGACTTTCTCGATTTGTATTCGCACCTTTTCTTGCTTATTATTTGATCCTATGGACCTAGAAACGCCAACAGTTGGCAGTAAATACAGTCGTCGCAATATCTGAACACGTAAGTACCTCGTACTACGTTTGTACCGATTTACAAGACAAAGTTGGCTTCTAGCAAAGCGCCATGCCTACCCAATTCTCCAAAAATATCCTTACAGGAATATGTGATCTATATCAAGCGTAGTATACCGAAGTATTGTGTATGTCGATCCAGTATCGGATGTTCACGTGCTAGGACTGAGGTTGGAATTGTGTCTGCCCCATACGAAGCACATATCAGATGTCTGGCAACTAGTCTCTATAATCGGATATACATGACCTAGTCATAATATCCCGATAACTCGAGCATTTAAGAGAACGAGTTTCGTATCTTATGTGACCATCATCTCCATATGACTGGAGTGATACTTTCGACTTAACATCACACCCAACACACTACGATTGTCAATATACCCAGTATTGGCGTACACAGAACCTGTTAAAGCCCTGGACGACCTCAACCAAAGTATATGATTGTCGCAAGTATTAGCGGTGCAAGTCTCAGGTTAAGACCAAATACACCTACTCTGATTGCAGACTCCCATAGACACATAGTCATACTACCAATGGGATTCCGCAGGGGTCTATCCAGAGCGAAGCTGTTTCCCGTACCATCGGTAAAACACAACCTCCTATTACATTTGCATGAGTATCCTATATCCAAATATATGAGAACTATGATGTTGTGCCCTCACAACGTGCACAAGTGTAATACTAGTCTTTTACGTATTTATCGATGTCCAATCTCGATAATACTCTGACTAGGGATATTTAATGATTTATCCTTCGTGGACTAATACTGTCTCATATCATTCTCCGTCCAGGAACAAATCATAGGGACCTCTCATCATTTATACATCTAGGTGATCTAATCACAAATGATAAGAGTGCAATCTCCTTTGTCACATAGTTAATTTGTACAACAACACCGTGATCTGTACAAATAGTGACGCTATGGGTCATAATTCTCCAACAATCTCCCACTTGGCCTATAGCCAGTCACTCGAGTCTCTGACACCCGAACTATGTACGGTTGGCTCAAACTGCTGAGAAAAGCTTTTGTCAGTGGATTTACATGATTATCATCTGATGCGATTTATTCGATCATCACATCGCCGCGATGTATGATCCGAACGAATCAGATGAATATCAAAATAAGTATATGGATCGTCGATGAGACCATTAATTCTTTAGCTTGTGCTGACGCCTAGCTCAACTGCTAACATAACTATATCTAATCTAATTAGATTTATTATCGACCCAAATGGCTTCTATTGCTGCCTCAGTTGCAGCAATAACCCGCATTTGTTTTTTATTCGGCAACAGTATCTTGCTTGGAAGATTTCCAGCTCACTGTTCCTTATACTATTGTATAGTACCAATGTTACGACTTATAGTCGTTATCATGAAAGCCAAGCTTTCACCGATTATATTATGGGAATATCATTTCCAAGAAATGATATATCATCATTACTCAGGACATTTACTGTCAGTGTGCTCCCACTAACCTCCTTATATACACAAGAATTATTTTCGTTTTGAATTAAATCATAAACTATTATGATTACATCAAAACGACAATTCCCAGAACCTAATGCTTGCTTCAATCCAAACATGGATCGAATAACCTGCAAACCTAGTTTGCTTGTTATGGTTCGACAAAACCGTCAGGATGTTGTAAACATCCTCCGAAAGGTTTTCGTTAAGGAAAGCGGTTTTTTGGCATTCAGCTGCCACATTTCATAATGAAACATGCAGCATCAGCAAGCATTATCCAAATGGATTTTCCATGGCAACAGGTAAAAGGTTTCGTCGTAATCAACACAATGTTGATAACTCTACCTTTCGCTACAAGCCTAGCTTAGTACGTTGATATGTTGTCATCCATGTATATCTTCATTGAAGACTTATATAGTACCAATAGGCACAATGCCTTGAGGTACATCAACTAGTGTCTAAACATAGTTGGTATACATGAAATCCACTTCGGAATTTATGGCACTTTGCCATAATATAGAGTCGATACCTTGTATCACTTCCTCATACGTAGTCAGTTGGTATACCTCAATAAGACAGACATCTTTATGAGGAGAGATCAGAAACCCATACCCCAGGTTGTTTTCTGATTCTCTCCGACCTACGTGGTTCTTGGTATTCGAAGATTATTGGAGTAGTTTCATCCTTGATGAACTATTTGTGTTCCAATAAGGATTCGACGCCTGAAATAGTATTGCTCCGATTCTCATCGAGTTTTACTGTCCTCCCACTTACCACTGCATATCAGTATTCCTCTCAAGAAAACCGCATGGTGAGTAACAATCTAATTGTTCTCTCGTGAGTTGTATAAGTACAATACTTATTGTATCCCTAGGATAACCTAAATTTGGCACTTATCCAATTTGGGTTTTAGTTTGGTATCATCCAAACATATGCCTAGCATACCCAAATCTAACAGGAATGCGAAACCCGGTTTATTTCCCGTTCATATCTAATATGTTATCTGTCAAACAGATATTTATGGAACCTTATTCAAAATAAGTTCTGCACTGTTTTGCGTATCCGTTGAAGGAAATGGTAGCTCAGAGCGACTCATGATTAACCTTACCATGTCCAACAAAATTCGGTCTCTCATTTCGGACACACCGTCAAACTGACGTGTTTCGGGAGGAGTCGTCATTGAAAGAATACTATACTCTTTTAGGTATACAAGAAACTTATTGCTTAAGTATTTTCCATTACGGTCTGACCGTGACGGTTCAATACTTTAGCCGATCTGTTTGTCTATTTCCTGTCGAAACTCTAAAAGTTTCTGATTTGTGTTCTTCAAAAGAAAACATAACCATACGCGATGCCACATCCGTAAAGGTCACGAAATATTCATATCCACATCTAGCCTAACTAGACATGGGCCCACTTGATTCACTATGAACTAGGGTTAACAGATTGGTGGCACTGGCACTTTTACCAAGTAAATAGTGTTTTAGGCGCTTTGCCCAATAAACTAGATTCGTAGACTTTATTTGATTGGAATCAAATCAGTCCTAGTATCCACTCTTCGAAAGTGTGGATATACGAGTCTTGTTTAATTGTGTCCCTGACAACTATGCCACATTCAAGTTTCAACCTGATCAAAGCAGTTTGAGCTATTTATTTGTCATGTTATATATTTGAGATATTATTATATTCAAAATGTAAATGGTTGTTATTCACATCCAATGTGTTTATCTAATATCATCTTTATAAAAAAAAACACTTTAGTGTTCTAGAATATAAAGGTTTACCCGCAGCGGGTCAAACAATTATATAGAGATAATGTTTCTAGTCAAACTAGTTACATTATAACAGTTTCCTAATTTACGTACATACCCTAAGGGTAGTTCCTAAACTTAGGTATCTACGGTTAAAACAACGACTTTCGTCCTGTTTTCAATTCGCAGATAAATCTCAATTGAAGTCAGTATCCTGTTCAAAACAGATTCTGAACATCAATACATATATTTTATGTACCACACTAAATATTTAAAATCTAATTTTAATACTAGCTGTGAACATAATTATGACAATCATATTTGAAGTCAGAGCCTTGCTCGTCTTCAATTCCTTGTGGGATATGTTCTTTTATCTTCCTAGAAGATTATAATGATTTTGCCTTTGCCTTTTCCATATTCCGGTCGCCTTTGGGCAAGCCTCGGGTTCTAGAATATCGAAGTAAGGTGTGTCTTGCGCTACTTGCCTTATTGCAAACTTTGACTTTATCTCCTTGAGTTAGTCATTAATTCTCCAAGAATTATTATTGCAATTTAGTATTTCAAAGATCTAAAATAGATCCATGAAAATCCTTCAATTTCATTATCATACTTTAAGGATCTAATCATTAGTTCTGATTCAGATCAGAAATTAAGGAGTCTACTGCGACAAGCTTAATGGATTAAGCGCTAAAGTTTTCATTACATGAATATTCCAATATCATGTTCCACTTATTTGCTTAACTCCGGGCTTAGGCTTAATACATTATTTTATCAAATAAACTAACTTATTATTTTTCCAGGACCATCCTGAAATTATTCCCAATTTGAAAATTAAACCATGTTAAAACATTTTCCCATGATTATGTTTTAAATGTCAATCTTTCAATTTTCTCTTGATTCTAATAGTCCAACTATTTAATCAACGATTTGTGATACTATGTATTATATTGATTATTATAGTCCAACTATACAATCAAATATAATTTAAATTAATTAACCTCAATTACATTGATTACTATAATCCAATTATAAAATCAACTGTAAATTGAAATTAATTAATTCAAATATATTGATTACTATAATCCAATTATATAATCAACTATAATACAGTCCAACTGTTTATTAAAACAACAATTTAAATATTTGTCCAACTAACATTTAATTTAACGACGAAATAATTTGAATGAGCGCGTATGGTGAGTAATTGAACGAATATTACAAATTCAATTCTTGCCTCCCACTATTTTTCGGCGAGCCTCTAACCCTCTGTCGAGTACTCGGGAAACCTTGTTTCCTGGTGGGCTAGGATCCCGTTAAATATCACATAATCTTGACTTTGGCCAACAAATTGTATGATAATTAACTAGGTAGATCTCTAAGATCGATTGGATCCAATCCAATTCCTAGATCTGGTAGGGGGACGTCCAAGTCCGAAACATATATCTTATATATGCCAACACATCCAATGTATTACCTAACCTTTTTCCTCTGAATCAACTAAGCCTTGGCTTTGACACAACAAATTTAGTGATCCCAGTCAAGCGCGACCCATTGACCATGGAAAGCTTCGTAATCAATGTCGATGGACAAGAAGTGGTCTTGACTTTGGTCAAAAAACCACAACTTGGACAAGACACCAATATGGAACAAAGCCTTCGTGATTCAAACACATCTTCGACAGACAAAGGCCATGACTTTGGCCAACAAACCAATGCCGTCTAGGATCTTGAGTGAGAATCACTCAATGGAAGGAAAACGCTTAATATTGAACGAGGGTTTTCGTGTGCAAATTGGCAACCAATTTATTATCTTTGTTAAGATCTCATCATCATACACCTTAAACATGCATTCTAAACACATAATAAAGCGCATATGAATAAAATAAATGATATGCGGATGGATACTTTACATTGATCCTAGATCAAATCTCTCTTTCTCTCTCCAGCTAGCACATGTATTTACTTCTACCCGTTACACTACACTTCTAAAGAAACCTCATTTACATTGAGGGGAATAGGTGAGAAGAGAATACAAAGAGTATAGAGGTGATAATGCTGGACACGCATGTCCAATTAATAAATCAAATTTATTACAATTTCCAAAATTGTCCCACCCGACTAATATCCATCCGATATACATTATTCATGCATCGCAACCATGTATTCATACAAGCATGTTATCAATCAATCTAATCCAATTAATTAATTTGATAATTAGTGATCATCCAATGTTCAAACAACAATTTGATTTTTGCTCGAGTCAAACTCGTTTTGCGAATAAGTACTCAAAGTACAAATTCTTGAATTAAATTAGACTATAAAATTAAATCCAATTCAATTTGTATTTAATACTAATTCACTATTTAATTCCAAATTAAATATTACACTTTTATTAACGAACCTTTACGACTTAAATTCTGAATTTAATCGCAACGGGTCTCTAAGCCCGATTAACATCTAATGTTTATTTAATTAAAGTCCAATGGGCTTTTAATTAATTTCTTTAAGGCGTGGACTTTTGGTCAACTCGGGTCAAACCCAATAACTAAAATCCAATCCGAGATTTACCCCATAAGCCCAGAAATCAATCTTGGCCCATTAGGCCCAATTAAATAATTAAGGTCCATTAAGTCATAATTGGACTTTATGGATTCGGTTTTGGGCCTAATTGGATCCAACCAATTTTTCCTAAACCTAACTTGGTACAACCAAGCCCAAAAGCCCAATTACAACCTTTAAGGCCCAATTTCCAAAAACAAGCCCAATTAATTAATTTATAAAATTCCAAATTCCATAATTAATTAACCTAAGTGTAATACACAATTAACCACCCAATTAATATTTCTAAAACATCAATTAGCATAATTAATCATGCACTTTAACAACACATAGTGTCCAACATATTTTTATCAAAATCAAACCCAATTTACATGCTTAAAGTCTCGGCAATTAGGGGTTTTTCAATCCGATTCAGTTTCAATCCAATTGAATCCACAATCATTATTTCCAAATCAATTCAACTCATCCAATGAATCAAAATCAAAAAAACACAATGAATTTCATGTCTTACCAAAATTCGGCCAAGCCAACTTTAAAAAGGAAAATGTTCCAAATCAAAATTCAATCCAATTGAACTTCAAAACAACATTACCCTATTGTTTTAAGTCATCCAATGATCAAACAAATAAAAATCACCAAGATATTAGGGTCTCAATTTTCGGCCATGCCCAAAAATTTGGGGAAAAATGGATCCAATCCAATTTCATGAAATTGAACATAAACAACTTCAATTCATCAACATACAAGCATACTTAATCAATCAATTCAACCAAATCATGCTTCAATTGATTACCCAATTCAAACCCTAACTTTTTCATGCTTGATCAAAGCTCATAGATACCATTGTTGGGATTCTAATTAGGTCCCAAGATCCATCAAATAAGCATGAAAACGCATGAATACACAAATGAGTAAGGCGGAATACATACTCACATTGAACGGTTTGAGATGCGAAGAACAAAAACACTTCTTCCTCCTTGTTGAGCTCGGCAGTGAGCTCCTTGAACTGCTGGACTGCTCGGTTTGGGCTGGTTTGCCTCCTCCATGATCGGCCATTGATGACTCCATTGAAGCTCCAAGCTTCAAGCTTCAAAACGGATTCCAAGCTCACAAGACCACTGCCCTATCACCTTTGTATTGACCCAAGTGTGTGCTAGCACCTCTTCTCTTCTTTGTTTTTCGGTCAAACCAGAAATTGGAAGAGGAAGAAGATGAAGAACGGCTCAAAGCGAGAGAGAAAAGAGAGGAATAAGGGTTTCATTGAAAACCGTTTTGGGAGAGAGAGAAATAAAAGAAAATGTATTATTTATATATTTGTTTTATTTTCCAAAAACAAAACAAATACATAAATCATTTTTCTTTTATAAAAAATCAAAAGGCAAAAGTCAAAAAGCAAACCATTAATGCCTTTCAAACCACACATCAATCACTCAATCAAGTGACAACTTGTCACATCACTCAAAGTGACATTTGATTTGACGCTTGATGTGACTAGCGATTTGACGCTCGATTTGACTTGCGTCCCGCACTCGAATTCAAAATGCGAATGCGCTCGTAAATAATCACGGACTCAGGTTCGCTAATTCCAAATTAACGATTTTCCGTTGCATCGTAATTAAATGATTACGCCTAGCGAAATCACTATTCACGTCGCTAACGAATTAATTCTAAATTAATTCGTTCGCCCGAATTAAAATCTAATTTTAATTCCGCGTCGAAATCCAATCTCATATAATATATCAAATATATTATTTTATCGATTAATTCCAAATTAATCGTTCTCTCTCTTTAATTAATATTTTATCCCATATAAAATATCTCTGTAATTAATCCCAGATTAATTTTCTCTCTCTTCTAATTAATCCCAGATTAATTATAGTGCGAGTCATACATCATCGGTGAATCTTCAGGAAGTGACCCATGAGATCCCCGGATATGTTGGCAGTAAATACGGTCGTCAGACTATCCGAACACGTAAGTACCTCGTACTACGTTTGTACCGATTTACAAGACAAGGTTGGCTTCTAGCAAAGCGCCATGCCTACCCAATTCTCCAGAAATATCCTTACAGGAATATGTGATCTATATCAAGCGTAGTATACCGAAGTATTGTGTATGTCGATCCAATATCGGATGTTCACGTGCTAGGCCTGGGGCTGGAATTGTGTCTGCCCCGTACGAAGCACATATCGGATGTCTCGAAACTAGTCTCTATAATCGGATATACATGACCTAGTCATAATATCCCGATAGCTCGAGCATTTAAGAGAACGAGTTCCGTATCCTATGTGACCATTATCTCCATATGACTGGAGTGATACTTCCGTCTTAACATCACACCCAACACACTATGATTCTCAATATACCCAGTATTGGCGTACACAGAACCTGTTAAGCCCTGGACGACCTCAACCAAAGTATATTGATTGTTGCAAGTATTAGCGGTGCAAGTCTCAGGTTAAGACCAAATACACCTACCCTGATTGCAGACTCCCATATACACATAGTCATACTACCAATGAGATTCCGCAGGGGTCTATCCAGAGCGAAGCTGTTTCCCGTACCATCGTTAAAACACAACCTCCTATTACACTTGCATGAGTATCATATATCCAAATATATGAGAACTATGATGTTGTGCCCTCACAACTTGCACAAGTGTAATACTAGTCTTTTACGTATTTATCGATGTTCAATCTCGATAATACTCTGACTAGGGATATTTAATGATTTATCCTTCGTGGACTGATACTGTCTCATATCATTTCCGTCCAGGAACAAATCATAGGGACCTCTCATCATTTATACATCTAGGTGATCTAATCACAAATGATAAGAGTGCAATCTCCTTTGTCACATAGTTAATTTGTACAACAACACCGTGATCTGTACAAATAGTGACGCTATGGGTCATAATTGTCCAACATATATATGCCAATATATCCAATATATTTCCTAACCTTTTTCCTCTGAATAAACTAAGCCTTGGCTTTGGCACAACAAACTTAGTGATCCCAGTTAAGCGCGACCCATTGACCATGGAAAGCTTCGTATTCAATGTCTATGGACAAGAAGTGGTCTTGACTTTGGCCAACAAACCACAACTTGGACAAGACACCGATATGGAACAAAGCTCTCGTGATTCAAAACATCCTCGACGGACAAAGGCCTTGACTTTGGCCAACAAGCCAATGCTAGTCTTAGATCTTGAGTAAGAATCACTCAATGGAAGGAAAAACGCTTAATATTTTCGAGGGTTTTTCGCGTGCAAATTGGCAACCAATTTATTATCTTTGTTAAGGTCTCATCATCATACACCCTTAAACATGCATTCTAAAACATAATAAAGCGCGTATAATTAAAATAATAATAATATGCGGATGGATACTTTACACATTAATCCTAGATCAAATCTCTCATTTTCCTCTCTCCCGCTAGCACAAGTATTGCTTCTACCCGTTACACTACACTTTAAAGAAACTTCATTTACATTGAGGGGAGGGAATAGGGAGAAGAGAAATACAATGAGAAATGAGGTAATAAGGCTGGACACGCGGGTCCAATTAATAAATTCTAAATTTATTACAATAATTTCTAAAATTGCCCCACCCATCTAATATCCATCCGATATACATTATTCATGCATCGCAACCATGTATTCACACAAGCATGTTATCAATCAATCTAATCAAATTAATTAATCTGATAATTAGTGACCATCCATTGTTCAAACAACGATTTGATTTTGCTCGAATCGAACTCGTTTTGCGAATAAGTACTCAAAGTATGAATTCTCGAATTAAATTAAACTACATAATTAAATCCAATTCAATTTGTATTTAATACTAATTCGCTATTTAATTCCAAATTAAATATTACACTTTATTAATAAACTTTTACGACTTAAATCCAAATTTAATCGTTACGGGTCTCAAAGCCCGATTAACGTCCAACGTCAATTTAATTAAAGTCCAATGGGCTTTTAATTAATTTCTTAAGGTGTGGACTTTTGGTCAACTCGGGTCAAACCGAATACCAAAGTCCAATCCGAGAATTACCCCATAAGCCTAGAAATCAATTAGGCCCATTAGGCCCAATTAAACTTTAAAGGTCCATTAGTCGCATTTGGGTTTTGTGGAAGTGGTTTTGGGCCCAATTGGATCCAACCAATTTAGCCTAAACCAAACTTGGTACAACCAAGCCCAATAAGCCCATTTACAACATTACAAGCCCAAATCCAATTTAAGCCCAAATAATTTAATTCCAAAAAATTCCAAATTTCTCAATTAAATTAACTAAAGTGTATTACACAATTAATTACCCAAATCAATATTCCAAAACAAAAATTTGTACAATTATCATGCTTTTTAACATTAAATCATGTCCAACACAATTTAACAAAAAATCAAACCCATTACATGCATATTATGTCTCGGCAATATAAGGATTTTAAAATCGATTCGGTTTCAATCAAATTAAATCCGCAATCAACAATTCTCGATTGATTTCCAACACATCCAATGATCAAAAACTCAAAATCCAGACATTTAGGGAGCCTTCAACTTTCGGCCAAGCATAGCAAATTGGGGAAAATTAATCCAATTAATTTTTTAACAAATCGATCACATATAACTCTAAGTTATCCATATACAAGCATATTCAAACAAACAATTTTCCAAAAACATGCTTAAATCAAAAAGCCCCAAATTTAAAGTTAAGAAACCTAATCATGTTTCATGCTCAAATGGCTCAAGATACCATTGTTGGGTTCAATTAAGTCCCAAGGATCATTTTAAAGCAATGATGAAACAGTATGAATACACAAAGAAGTATGGCGGAATCATACCACAATGAACGGATTGGATGCTACGAAGAACAAAAACTCCATTTCTGCCCACTGTCAAGCTCACGGCAGTCCACTTTTCGTCCTCCTCCAAAATCGGTCATGGTCCTCCATTGATGTCTTCAAGCTCCAAGCTTCCAAAATGGATTCCAAGCTCACGAAATTACTGCCCTATCACTTTGGTATGTCTCCTAGAGTGTGCTAGCACTTTGATTTTGCAACAAAATCACCTCTTTTCTTCCTTGTGTTTCTCGGGATAAAACAGAAAAAGAAGAACAAGAATCGGTCCAAGACCGAGAGAGAAGAGGAGGGAAAAAGAGAGATAGAAAGAAATGTGTAAATTGATTAATTGTTTTCCAAAAACAATTAACAAATACCATACCACTTTCAAAAAGTCAACAAGGTTTTGGAGCCAAAATTTGGCAATTAATTGCATCCAACAACGCACATCAATCACATCAATCAATCAAATCAAGTGACAAATTGTCACATCACTCAAAGTGACTAATGATTCGACGCTTGATGCGACTAGCGATTGACGCTTGATTTGACTTGCGTGTCGCACTCGAATTCGAAATGCGAATGCGCTCGCAAATAATCCCGATCTCGGGTTCGCTAATTCCAAATTAACGAATTTTCCGTTGCGACGCAATTAAATGATTATGCCTAGCGAAATCATTATTCACGTCGCTAATGAATTAATTCTAAATTAACTCGTTCGCCGAATTAAAATCTAATTTTAATTCCGCGTCGAAATCTAATTTCGTATAATATATCGAATATATTATTTTAATCGATTATTTCCAAATTAATCGTTCTCTCTTTTAATGATATTTTATCCCAGATAAAATATCTCTGCAATTAATCCCAGATTAATTTTCTCTCTCATCTAATTAATCCCAGATTAATTAAAGTGCGAGTCATACATCATCGGTGAATCTTCGGGAAGCGACCCATGAGATCCCCGGATATGTTGGCAGTAAATACGGTCGTCGGACTACCCGAACACGTAAGTACCTAGTACTACGTTTATACTGATTTACAAGACAAGGTTGGCTTCTAGCAAAGCGCCATGCCTACCCAATTCTCCAGAAACATGCTTACAGGAATAAGCGATCTATATCAGGCGTAGTATACGTAGTATCGTGTATATCGATCCAGTATCGAATGGTCACGTGCTAGGCCTGGGGCTGGAATTGTGTCTGCCCCGTACGAAGCACATATCAGATGTCTGGTAACTAGTCTCTATAATCGGATATACATGACCTAGTCATAATATCCCGATAGCTGCAGCATATAAGAGAACAAGTTATGTATCCTACGTGATCATCATCTCCACTATAACTGAAGTGATACTTCCGTCTTGACATCACACCCAATACACTACGATTCTCAATATACCCAGAAGAGGCGTACAGAGAACCAGTTAAAGCCCTGGACGACCAAAACCAAAGCATATTGATTGTAGCAAGTATTAGCAGTGCAAGTCTCAGGTTAAGACCAAATACACCTACCCTGAATTCGGACTTCCATAGACACATAATTATACTACCAATGGAATTCCGAAGGGGTCTATCCAGAGCGAAGCTATTTCCCGTACCATCGGTAAAACACATCCTCCTATTACACTTGCATGCGTATCCTATACCCAAATATATGAGAAATATGCTGTTATGCCCTCATAACGCGCATAAGTGTAATACTAGTCTTTTACGCATTATCGATGTCCAATCTCGATAATACTCTGACTATGGATATTTAATGATTTATCCTTCATGGATTGATACTGTCTCATATCATTCTCAATCCATGAACAAATCATAAGGACCTCCTATCATTTATACATCTTGGTGATCTAATCAAATAGTGACGCTATGTGTCATAATTGTCCAACATAAAATGTTGGGGTTAGAGGATCCACTTTTATTACTTCTATTTAGATATCTCCCTTATTATAATATATAAACTTTACGTGATATTACCAACTGACCATTTAGGCGGTATCCTGATTAAATCAAATTTATAATTAATTCCAACCGACCATACAGGCGGTATCCATGTTTAGTCAGGTTAAAACCAATTTTAAGATTAAGTCCAACCAACCATAAATGTGGTATCCCATTAAGTCAGGTTTTAAATAGTTTATATATTATAATTAAGGGAGATTAATCTAAATATTAGTAATAAAAGCTTACATTTCACCCCAGCAGAAGAGAGTTACCTACTCATGCTGAATAGTAAAAGACTGAAAAGTAAAGAAAAGAAAGTGCTATTGCGAAAAGTAAATAAAATTAATTACAGAAAGCTGTAAATAAACAAGCAAGTTATAATATTCTTAGTATTCTTAAGGAATTCCTTAGAAGAAAGTATGAATTGAATTCTGAAATTCGGCCTCAATTTATAGGCAAAATTTGGCCTTACGCGTCGTGACGTGTGCAACATTGCGCGTCGCGATGCGCCATTGATGATGGACGTTTGGCGCGTAACTTCCGGAGATGAGGACATGTGTCTGTCGATAGCATTATTATGTCGGCGTCGTGACACGTAAAGTTGGTGTGCATTGCGACGCTGACGTCAGTAAAGATGTGGATTGTCGGCAGCATGTGATGGTGACACGTGGCATGACGCAAGTTAGAACATTTGATGTGATATTGACACGTGGCAGTCGCATGTTAGCAACGACACATGATAGAAAAACTTCTCTGATTGGGCCCCGTGTCCGGTGCATGTTAGCAATCTCCGGCGCACGTTAGTAGACAGCGTATTTTCGCTCGACACATTTAAGCAAACGACGCATTTTAGCAAGAAATTTATATTTTTTCCATTTTGTCCGTTTTTCACTGTTTTGGCTCTGAATTGCCTCCAGAGAGTCCTGTTATTTTATTTATCCACAAAATACCACAAAACACATCAAAATCTTCGCAAAACTCAAGAAACCATACAAAATATTAAGTCAAATGAGTGGAAAATAGTGATCTATTTACCACTCATCATACCCCAAACCTAACATTTTGCTAGTCCTCGAGCAAAACAACAAAATAAAATAAAATAAACATCTTTAAAATTAAACTAATCCACTTTCGTAGGGATCATGGTTGCATTTAGCGTATGCAACAAGCCTTTAAACCCCTAGGTGTCCCTAGTGGACGAGTCTTGAGGGCTTACAGTGACGATACCCACAAACGTCAATGTAAAACTAATGCACACAAAAGCAAAGAGAAAAGAGAATAAACAAGTTAGTGACTAAACAAGTGAAACTTCTTATCCAAGTTAAAAGTTGCTTTTTTCTTTCTAAATTACCGAATAAGTAAATTCTCCGATTATTTTTACCATTCTCCATATACACAACCAACAAAGTATTAATCAACTCATTGTGCCCACAATATTTATAAGTGTAGTTGAAAAGAGGGTAATATTTTTGTCCTAGAGTTATATCAGAATTCACACCTTTTTTTTAGCAATGGAATATTTTTTTTTCTGATATTTTTTTTTTTTGCGTAAAATAAATAAAGCAAAATCTTCAATCAATGTAGAGAGCTTTGGGCCAGTGACTCCCAAACCAGTTGGCTTTAGGGCACTAGGTGTTAAGACACCCCTACGGACTTAATTACTCGGATTTCATATGTCAATTTTTATTTTTATAACATCTTTGATCCATGTAGCGAGCTTTGGGCCAGTGACTCCCAAGCCAGTTGTCTTTAGGCCACTAGGTGTTAAAACACCCCTACAGACTTAATTACTCGAATCTCAGATGTGTGTGTTTTTTTTATCCCATCGCTTTTTTATATGCTTCCTCCAATTAAACTAGAGCACTAAATATTACAAACTTTTCGATTACAACTAATGTCTGTATGTTACCATGTATGTTGATAATACCTGTCAACTGAGCAATGAAGATCCATTTTAGTCAGTTTTATGGAGAATTCAAATTAAATAATTCAAAAGGAAATAAACAAAAATTAACTTGTTACGAAATAGGTTGAGATACGTCTCAGGAGTGGAAATTCATTACACAGCTATCTCACACCAATTTGACTTGATTAGTTAAATTAAAAACAAAAAAACAAAAAATATTTTTTTAATTTTTTATAATTTTTTTGAATTTTTTTTTTGAAAATTTTATACTAAAAACAACAGAATAAAAATAAGATACTAGTCAACTATTCCTCTTCCCCAAACCTAATTGAGACATTGTCCCCAAAGTCTAAGAAGTAAGAGAAAAGTTTAGAAAACAATACCTGGTTAGCTGAAATTCTACATCTAAAATGAAAATTAAAGGTTAAGATCCAGATTTATCCGATGCTTTTTACCACGATCATTTTCGGACCAGATTATCTTGGAAAGGATAGGGTCAATTTGTGGTTCAAAGGCTAAGAGTTGGTCAATTAAATCATGGGCATTTCTGGCAGTGAATATGAGTTCTTTTACAAGTTTTGACACGAATCCATTTCTCCGGGCATCATCAAGAAACACACAAAGAAAATTATAAAATCCATCCGCATTAAATAGTCCAATCGGTTTCTGGTGTATGTTCAAGTTCGCCCAAGATAACACTGTAAAAATTTCTTCCATCGTACCCAAGCCACCTGGCAAAGCAATAAAAGCATCAGCACGGCTAATCATTTCCACCAATCGTTCAGACATACCTGGCATGATTATTTCTTCTCTGTTTGATGGTCCTATAAGATTTGCCTCTGCCAACGGTTTTGGGATGATTCCCAGAACTTGACTACCTTCTTCCTGTACAGCCATTGAAACGATCCCTATTAGTCCAAGATTGCCACCGCCATATACTAAGTGCATATTCCTTTCAACTATGACTCTACCCAATTCCTGTGCTGCCTCAACGAACTTTGGTTTAGAACCAACACTAGTATCGCAAAACACACAAATATTTACAACTCATCTTCTTGAAGTGGCTTCCATTTTTATTTCTCAACTCTGGATGTCTTCAAGAGTGCAATGATGAGTTGAATTTATAACACTTGAAAAAAGGGCGAGTAATAATAGCACTAATACTTACCAGATGACAATTCTTAGTTAAACAGTATAATATATCGTGAAAGTCAAAAAGTCTGGATCCTGTCAGAGAAAATAAAAGAAAATAACAAAACAAATCATAATTATTAGATTTACAGGAAGTAACGACTTGAATGACTTCTATCCGTCAGGAACAAGCTTCCCATCCAATTTTCTTATAAATTGGCAAACAATGTCTTTTAGAGTCAGATTCCCGAGACTAAGTTGTTGTCTTTCTTTTCGGAATTGTGTATATAACATGTGAATTGCGTGATGCACATATCCACTGGAATGTGTCTCAAGAGTCTTAGATATTTCATCCAAAGACTTCTTACTTAAGCCATCCCTAATGAATTTAATTTAATTTTCACGGTTATCAGACACCATTCCTAAAGAACGACAATGAGTATTACATGTCATACGAGCATATTTATAGCAAACACCCATTCTTTTAGCTCTTCTCTTTTTATCATAGGTGTTTCTTCCTAAACTAGGCAGATACGAAACATAAGAGTCAGATGACTCACCTGCCAATCGGACCCGTGCTTCAATAATCCAACAAATGTCATTAGGAATACCTTTGATCATCAGCAGTCTCATTCGTTCCAAGCGAGCTTTGTAGACTTTCATCAGAGAGTTTTGAGGGAGAGAAGGAAATTGCTTATGAAGATTTGCGAGAACTTCTTCCATTCTGAAATGTGACTTTACCTACACAAATTAAACACACAAAAATAAAACATACCAAATCTGAATATATACACAAATTGCATGGGTTGCCTCCCAGCTAGTGCTAAGTTTAACGTCGTCAGCTAGACATGACTGCCCGAACATTTAGGCTAGATCTGAAAGTGTGACACTTTCTTTTTGTCGCTCAAATGATTCTCCCCAGTAGTGTTTGACACGCTGGATGTTAACTTTGAATGTTTCGTTGGTGTTGGGATCAAGTAACTCAACAGCTCCATATGGTAAAACCCGAGTAATCACAAATGGACCTGACCACCTTGATTTCAACTTTCCAAGGAAAAGTTTCAACCTTGAATTATCTAACAACACCTGCTACCTTGGTTCCAATTGTCTGCGCACTATTTTTTGATCATGCCATTTCTTGGTCTTTTCTTTGTATAATTTGGCATTCTCATAAGCCTGTAGGTGAAATTCCTCCAATTTGTTGAGTTGGTGGAGTCGATTTTCTCATGCTGCTTGTAGATCAAGATTTAACTTCTTCAGTGCCCAGTACGCCTTATGTTCAAGCTCCAGTGGCAGATGGCATACTTTCCCAAACACCATTCAATATGGGGACATATCAATGGGTGTTTAGTAAGCTGTTCGGTAGGCCCATAATGCGTCATCTAGTTTTGTAGACCAATCCCTCCTTGTTGATCCAAAGATTATCTCCAGGATTCTTTTGATCTCCCTAATTGAAACTTCAACCTGTCCATTTTACTGCGGATGGTAGGCAGTGGCAACTTTATGAGTAACTCCGTATTTGGATAGGAGTGTATCGAAATATCTGTTGCAGAAATGTGTGCCTCCATCACTGATAATCACCGAAGGTGTTCCGAAGCGAGTGAAAATATTATTTTTAAGGAATTTTATCACCACTTTTGAATCATTTGATGTTAGTGCTATTGCTTCAACCCATTTGGAGACGTAGTCTACTTCAACTAGTATGTACAGGTTTCCGAATAATGGAACAAAGGGTCCCATAAAATCAATCTCCCATACATCAAATATCTCCACTTCCAGAATGTTTTGCAGAGATCCTTCATTTCTTCTCGAAATATTTCCCGTTCTCTGGCACCTGTCACATTGAAGAGAATATAAGTAAACATCTTTAAACATAGTGGGCCAGAACAAACCTGATTGTAGGACTTTGGCTGCAGTTTTATTTCCACTGAAGTGTCCGCCGTATGGTGATGAATGACAATGCTGCAAGACACTATTGACCTCCTCCTATGGAACAAAACATCTCAGTAATTGATCAGCACATCATTTGAACATGTACGACTTATCCCAGACATAATGTTTGACTTTTTTGAAGAACTTCTTTCATTGCTGATGTGTCCATTCCAAAGACCATTTTCCCGATACTATGTAGTTTACATAGTCAGCATACCAAGGGAAATCCTGTTGTTTCATGGCAAACAACTGTTCATCTGGAAAAGTTTCTTTGATTTTCAGTTCATTGCCAGCTTTCTCTCCATTCTCAAGCTGTGATAAGTGATCTGCCACTTGGTTTTCTGTCTATTTCCTGTCTCGGATCTCCACGTCAAATTCTTACAGTAGAGCACCCAATAGATTAATCTGGGTTTGACATCTTTCTTTGCGATCAAGTATTTGATTGCAGAATGATCCGTGTAGACCACCACTTTGGGACCCAGCAGATAGGAACATAATTTATCAAAAGCAAACACAACTGCGAGAAACTCCTTTTCAGTGGTTGTGTAGTTGAGTTGTGCTTTATTCAGAGATCTGCTGGAGTAATAAATGGTATGGAAAAAAATTTCATTGCGTTGTCCCAAAACTGCACCTACATCAAAATCACTAGCATCGCACATAACTTCAAATGGAAGAGTCCAGTCTGGTGCTACTATGATGGGGACAGAGACCAGCTTCTGTTTCAAGATTTCAAAAGCTTTGTGGCATTCTTTGGTGAAGTTGAAAGGCACATATTTCTCCAGAAGATTGCACAGAGGTTTAGCAATCTTAGAGAAGTCTTTGATAAATCTCTTGTAAAAGCCTGCATGTCCGAGAAAACTTCGAATCCCTTTGACATTTTTTAGAGGATGTAGTTTTTCAAATGTTTCAATCTTTGCTTTGTCTACCTCGATTCCCTTTTGTAAGATATGATGTCCCAGGACAATACCTTTATGTACCATGAAGTGCATTTCTCCCAGTTGAGTACCAGGTTGGTATCTTCACATCTTTGTAGAATCTGTTCCAGATTTTACAAGCAGTGGTCAAACGAGTCTCCAAACACAGAAAAATCATCCATGAAAACCTCCATACTTTATTCCAGCATGTCTGAGAAGATGGCCATCATGCAACGTTGAAATGTAGCATGAGCATTACATAGTCCAAATGGCATTATGCGGAAAGTAAAAGTACCATACGAACATGTAAACGTAGTTTTCTCCTGATCTTTTAGAGCGATGGCAATCTGATTATACCCTGAGTATCCATCTAGAAAATAATAGTACTCATGTCCCGCCAATCTGTCTAACATTTGGTCAATGAATGGTAGCGAAAAATGATATTTCCTTGTTGCTTTGTTCAGTTTCCTGTAGTCTATGCATATTCGCCATCCAGTCACTGTTCTTGTTGGAATCAGCTCATTCTTTTCATTTGTGACTATAGTAATTCCTCATTTCTTTGGCACACATTGCATATGACTCACCCACGTGCTGTCAGAGATGGAGTAGATGATGTCGGCATATAACCATTTGATAATTTCTTTCTTTACGACCTCCTTCATGATTGGATTTAGTCTCTGTTGATGCTCCACTGTGGTTTTGTAATCATCGTTCATCAGAATCTTGTGCATGCAAAATGATGGACTAATGCCTCAAATGTCTGCTATAGTCCAGCCAATGGCTTTCTTGTGTTCTCGTAACACTCTCAACAACTTTTCTTCCTGCTCCAATGTTAACGAAGAAGAAATAATCACAGGTAATTCAGAAGAGTTTCCTAAGAATGCATACCTGAGATGGTTCGGAAGTAGCTTTAGCTTCAGCTGCGGTGGTTCTTCAATCAAGAGCTTTATTCACTCCTTTTTCGATAGTTCCAAGCTTTCCACCCGTGGTGTCGATTTGAAGCAAAATTAACAGTTCGACCTGTAGCCAAGAATGGTCTCCCCAAGATGATAGGTACATCTTTATCTTCTTCCATGTCAAGGATAATGAAATCTGTTGGGAGAATGAGTTTGTCGACTTTGACCAGCACATCTTCAACTACACCTCTTGGAAATGCGAGTGTTCTATCAGCAAGTTGCAGAGAAACTGAGGTGTGCATTGCTTCTCCAATTTGTAGTTTCCTGTTAATCGAAAAAGGCATCAAATTAACACTTGCACCTAAATCACACAAAGCTTTACCGATGTAATGTTCTCCAATGGTGGATGGGACAGTGAAACTGCCATGATCTTTCAACTTTGGGGGAAGTTTCCTCTGAATGATGGCGCTGCATTCTTCTATCAATGTTATTGTCTCGTAATCTCCCAATCTTCGCTTTCGTGAAAGAATATTTTTCATGAATTTGACATAGCTGGGCATTTCTTCCAACGCTTCTGCAAATGGAATGTTGATATGCAGCTTTTTGAAGACTTCCAAGAATCGAGCAAATTGTTTATCCAGTTTGTTTTTCTGGAGACGATGTGGAAAAGGTGGAGGTGGAGTGAAGTTTTCTTGATGTTTTTCCTTTGCTTCTTTTTCCTCCATCTATGGAACTGATTCTTTTGGAACTTCCTCAATGGATGCCTTGATTCCAACATCTTTGTTGATTTCAGTATCGCTTTTCAAAGTAATGGCTTGACATTGCTCATTCCCTCGGTTCCTTGGATTTGGTTCTGTGTTGCTAGGAATGTTACCTCGCGGTCTGTAACTCTGAGCATTGGCCAGTTGTCCAATTTGATTTCCAGTGCCTTTATAGAAGCAGATTGACTTTGAAACATAGCATCATATGTTGCTTGTTGTCTTTTGAACATCTCTACAATCTATTCTTTTATATCTGGTTCTTTCTCATACTCTTGGCCTTTGTTTTGTTGTTGGAATCCGGGCGGTGGATTGTTCTTTTGCCCTGAATTGTTGCTCCATGCGAAATTGGGGTGATTCCTCCAACCTGGGTTGTAGGTGTTGGAATATGGATTGTTCCTCTGTTTGTTGAAATTGTTGACATAATTCACCGTCTCATCATGTTGGTTTGCTTCTGATTCTGGTGCTCCTCCATATGGTGAACTTGTGGATCCATCTTAATCTTCATGTTAAGAGTTTCCAGATTTTTACAAATCAGATCCAGGTTGGCATTTACTACCGTGTTGGCTCCAACTTCATAAATTCATGTGATTCATTGGATCATGCTCCTTTCTGTTGGCCATAATGAATTGTTATTGGCCATTTCTTCAATTAAATCCCAGGCCTGATCTTCTCCTTTTTCCATTAAAGCTCCTCCAGCAGCAGTATCAATCGTGGTTCTCATTATTCCAAAAAGTCCATTATAGAAGGTTTGGACTTGTAGCCACTTTGCAATCTCATGGTGAGGACATTTCTGGAGCAAATCCTTGTATCTTTCCCAAGCTTCGCAGAGGGACTCTGAGTCATGTTGCACAAAGGATGTGATGTCATTCCTTAGCTTTTCAGTTCTGGCTGGTGGAAAGTACTTTGCTAGGAATTTGGTGGCTAGAGTGTTCCAAGTTGTGATGAAACCTGCTGGTAGTGAATGTAGCCAAGCCATAGCTCTGTCTTTCAAGGAATATGGGAAAACACGTAGTCTCATTGCTTCTTCAGCCGCTCGGTTGTAATTGAAAGTGCCGCAAACTTCCAAGAAGTTGATGATGTGGGCATTAGGATCTTCAGTTGCATTCCCCCAAAACTGAACTAACTACTGTATCATCTGGATGCATGTTTTGATGTCACACGCATTTGCTGGTAAGAGATGAAGTACAATACAGGAAATGAAGCCGTCAATGACCGGAATAGTTCTGTCTCGAATGGGAATTGGTGGTGCAACTTCCAAAGGTTCAGGTTCCATGTTGATTAGTGCTTCTTGGCCTTCTCGCCTTTCCCTTCTCAACTGTCTGATGGTTCTTTCAATTTATGGGTCAAGCGGATGGATTTCAAAGCTTCTGGTTCGTCTCATGTAGTGACTGAGAACCTGAAACAAAAGAAAACAAAAATAATAAGTAAAAATAAATTAGATACAAGTAAATGTATCTAACCCCAAAATTAATAGTGAAATATAAATAAGTCTCCGGCAACGGCGCCAAAAATTTCACCAGCGTGATCACACACGTATAACGCAAGAGCACGTATCATTCAAGTAGTATAAATGTATCGATCCCACGAGGACTTAATACCTTAACTATTAATTTATGACGTTAAATGCTTACGAGTACGTAATAGATTGGTTGTTTGACTGGAAGGTGACTTTAAACTTAAAATAAGTAAATTAAACAGCGCGAAAGTAAATTAAATGAAAATTCAATATTATTAAACTATCTAGGGTTGTGAATCCTTCCAATATCTTTTAAAGAGGAAGTGGTTATCTTATATTTGTGTAATATATTGGTTTACTAACCTGGAACACGAAATTATGCAAAAGCCTCTATCGATGGTCAGATGCAAATACCCAGTGTAACCCAATTAATCATATGTCTATGTCAACCAAGTTACCTGAATTCATTAAGATTAAGTTCCAATTGTGGCTACCCCCGCCCGACAGGTATATGTCTATCCTGTAAGGAAATCTATTAAAGGGTTATCTATCCTCAAGGAAGATCGTGGGCTATTAAGTCTAAGGCTGAAACCTAAAATTCATTTGTCAAGTTTATTTTAAGTTTACCACATCAATCTTATTAATGGCCAGTTAACAAAAAGCATTAAGCTTAAGACTTAATAAATAAACCTTTACATTACCCAAAATATAAAATAACCCCTTATAAACCGATGATATTAGAATTCATCACAATCCCAGATAACAGTTTTAGTTACGACACATATCTAAGGCTAGTAAAAGCTTAAATAAAGTAAAAGACATAAAGTAAACGCTGGAAATTAAAAAGGTAAATAAAACAGTAAAGAAAATGTTGGGGGTTAGAGGATCCACTTTTATTACTTCTATTTAGATATCTCCCTTATTATAATATATAAACTTTGCGTGATATTACCAACCGACCATTTAGGCGGTATCCTGATTAAGTCAAATTTATAATTAATTCCAACCGACCATACAAGCGGTATTCATGTTTAGTCAGGTTAAAACCAATTTTAAGATTAAGTCAAACCGACCATAAATGTGGTATCTCATTAAGTCAGGTTTTAATTAGTTTATATATTATAATTAAGGAGATTAATCTAAATATTAGTAATAAAATCTTACCTTTCACCCCAGCAAAAGAGAGTTACCTACTCATGCTGAATAGTAAAAGACTGAAAAGTAAAGAAAAGAAAGTGCAATTGCGAAAAGTAAATAAAATTAATTACAGAAATGTGTAAGTAAACAAGCAAGATACAATATTCTTAGTATTCTTAAGGAATTCCTTAGAAGAAAGTATGAATTGAATTCTGAAATTCGGCCTCAATCTATAGGCAAAATTTGGCCTTATGCGTCGCGACGCGTGCAACATTGCTCGTCGCTTTGCGCCGTTGATGATGGACGCGTAACTTTCGGAGATGAGGACACATGTCTGTCGGCAGCATTATTATGTCGGCGTCGCGACGCGTAAAATTTATGCGCGTCGCGTCGCTGACGTCAGTAAAGATGTGGATTGTCAGTAGCATGTGATGGTGACACGTGGAACTAATTTACAAGAGTATAACCTGCCAAAAGACAGAGCTAGAAGGCAGATCATGCCACCTATAAGGTATGGATATGCTGAATTAATATCATATGCCTTAAATGTAGCTGATAATGTAATAGAGGAGGAACCTAGAACATACATAGAATCTATGAGAAGTTCACATAGGCTGGAGTGGTTGAAGGTTATGGAAGATGAGATAAAGTCATTGCATAAAAATCAGACTTGGAGGTTGGTGAAGAGTCCACATAAGAAGAGACTAGTGGGATGTAAGTGAATCTACAAGTTGAATGAAGGAATTCCCAGAGTTGAAACAGTAAAGTTCAAAGCAAAATTAGTGGTTAAGGGGTTTACACAATAAGAATGTGATGATTATAGTAAGGTGTTCTCACATGTGGTAAAACACACTTCAATAAGGATTCTATTAACTATTGTAACTTTTTTAAACCTTGAGCTATATCAGTTGGATGTGAAGACTGCCTTATTGCATGGTGATTTAGAAAAAGAGATCTATATGTCTCAACCTGAGGGGTTCATTGAGTCTGGAAAAGGACACATGGTATGTCTACTACATAAGTCTCTCTAGGGTTTAAAGCAATCCCCTAGACAATAGTATAAAATGTTTGATACCTTTCTGCTTCAGAATAACTTAAAAATGAGTGTCTATAACATCTGTGTATTATAAGCCTCTGGATAATGGAAGATTTATATATCTTTTATTATATGTTGATGATATATTGGTGGCTTATCATAAGAAGTCTGATATAGAGATGCTCAAGGCACAACTAAGTGAACAATTTGAAATGAAGGACCTTGGTACTGCTAAAAAGATACTTGGAATGCGAATTCAAAGGGATAGGCAGAAATGGACATTGTTTTTGTCTCAGCAAGAGTATGTTTATAAGTTGCTAAAAAAATTTGGCATGTCAAATTCTAAACCAGTATCTACACCTTTGGCAGCTCACTTTAAATTGTTAAGGGATCAAACACCCTAAACTTAATAAGAGTGGGACTACATATTTGAAATTCCATATGCTAATGTGGTAGGGAGTCTAATGTATGATATGGTTTGTTCTAGGGCTGATATAACTCATGGAGTAAGTGTTGTCATCAGGTTCATAGGAAATCCTGAAAAGGCATACTAGGAAGGGGTTAAGTGGTTACTGAAGTACCTGAATGGCTATAAAGATATTGTCATATTGTATGGTTGTAGTGAAAGTAATGAAGACATAGTGGTAGGTATACATGGACACGGTTGCGATTTCAAACCGTAACCGAACCGCAATTGAACCGTTGACTAACTGAACCGCAAACCACAATCGAACTAGATGGATCCGATTTGGTTAAGGTTGGACCAAAATTTCAACCGCCCAAACTGATGGTTAGACCGGTTCGAACCGTAATAGTTATGGTTCGAACCATAACAGTTACGATTCAAACCGTTTACGGTTTAGGGTTTGAACCTTAACGAATATTTTGTTTAATTATAATAAATCTTAAAATGTCTAATTTATTCCTCCCAATAACTATATTTTGGGGGTATTTTAGGCATCATACAAAATTAAAAAATATTATAAATTACTCTTTAACTCATTTTTCAAAACCACAAAATCATTTACTCTTCTCACTCTCTCAATTTCTCAAATCTCATATATTCAATTAATTTATTCTTTTATTATCTCAATCACTTCATTATAATGGAAAGCTCATCACACAGCACAAATATTCCTGAGGCTGAGGATACCACTCAACATACCACTGGCGAAACAACTTCACGTATTCAAGTGAGAAATCGAGGTTTTGAAATGTTGACAAAATATTTCACTCTGGTCGTGAATGATGTCACTGGTGAGAAGAAAGATGTCTGCAATTATTGTGGAAAAATTTACAAATACACCAGTGGATATGGAACTATGACGGGTCATATGAGGAGTACTCATAAAGCTGAGTTTGTGATTGATACAACACAAACAAAAATGACAAGGTATTCTGCTTCCGATCTAGGTTCTTCTTCTTCTATTAAATTATTTAAATATAATAAATCTCAATGGAAATATAATCTAACTAAATTTATAACCATGGAACATTTAGCTTTTACTTTTGGTGAAAAAATATCGTTTAATGATTTAATATATGAAAATTTGAATCATGGTGAATGTAAACTTATTAGGATGACATGTAAAATAAAAATAATGGAATTGTATGCAAAAGGTCAAAATATTTCAAGGGAATTATTTTTTAAACTTAAAGGTCATGTTTCAATTTGTAGTGACATATGGAGTGACCATTGGCAGTCACATTCATACATGGATATGACATGTCATTGGATTGATGATTCGTGATTTATTCAAAAAAGAATTAAGATATTTCAGTTTTTGATAATGCACACACCGTACATAGTATTTATTTAATGATTAGTAATATTTTATAGTAATATAGATTAGTGCAAAAAAATTTAATTATTGGATTTGATAATGCATCGGCTAATACCGTAAAAATTAATGAACTTAAAGTTATTTGCCAACCAAATAATGGAGGTAAATTTTTCTATATTCGATGTGCATGTCATATTTTGAATTTATGTGTACAAAATGGTTTGAAATCTTTAAACTCTCATATTGCACCCATTAAAAAGGTAATTAATTTAATTTGGTCGTATTCTAAAATTTGAAGAGAATTATGTACTTTTTGTAAACAAAATAGTGTTAAGTCGAAAATATTTGGCCGTGATGTTCCAACTCGTTGGTATTCTACTTATTTTTTACTAAATGAAAATTTTGAATATAAAAATTTATTATGTTCATTTGTTGCTCACTATCAATATGATATAGTTTTATATCCCAGTTATTGGGAAGTTTGTTAATTTTTTTTTAGAGATTTTAAAAGATTTTAATGATGCTACGAATATCTTAAGTGGCGTTTATTATCCAACTTCAAATATTTTTCTCCTTACAAGTCTTGACATTGTTGGGGTAATAGTCGAACCTAATAATAATAGCAATGAATTTGATGATGTTTTTGATAATCCTAACAATATTTTTGATGATCCTAACAATGTCATTGACGATCATTTAAATGCAATTAAAAAATATGTTGCATCAATGAGGACAAAAAGTCTTAATTATTACCATACCATTACTTTATCTTGTTGCTTTTGTTTTGTATCCAAGGTTTAAAATTGAAGATTTGGAAAATATTTTGGAAAATATTTTGCAAAATGTTTATACTTTATTAGGTGAAAGAATTGTGATTATGGCTTCAATTATTGATAATGTTAGGATAACTTTACTTGATTTATATAATAATTATATTAGTTGATATAATATTCAAATAATTAATACTACATAATTCATGAATACACCAACTGAACAATCTAAGCTTCCTACTGATAGAAGTTGGTTAATGCAGCGAAGTAAAAAATCAAAGTCCACCGATACCACCACTACTAATTCAGAAATTAATACATATCTAACGAAAAATTTTGAATTTCCCCAAAGTGTTTTGGTAGGTGAGCAATTTCTTATCCTTGATTGGTGACAAAAACATCAAGGATTATTTTCAGTCTTGATGGTGATTGCAAGTCAGGTATTAGCGACACTAGTCTCAACTGTATCTATTAAGTAGACATTTAGTATCGGCGGTAATATTCTTGATGACATAATATCAAGGTTGAAACTGGAGACGTTAGAAGCTCAAACGTGTCTTGACGATTGGTGTAGGGTGGAACATCGTGAACAAGAACATCAGTCGGAAACTTTGAAGATTTGTATGATAACACAGACACAACTGGAACCAAAGTCTCAAGAACCGGACCGCCTTCCTCGGATGATGATGAATAAAATATTAATGGGGTAAATTATTAAAAATAAAATGTAACAAAACTACGTGAGCTTTGATTCCTCTACGCCACAAGAGGATACATAGGCAGCTTATGTAAGTGCAAGCTCTTTTTTCTTCCAAAACAATAAATAAATTATCAATGTCTACTTTTAGTCTTGCTATTTAATAAATCTTAAATTTTTTATTATTTCTATAAAAATTTAAATTAATTTATTTACTCTTTAGTAAATCTTTAATTTTTTTTTATGAAAAGAAAAAAAAATACAAGATGGTAAATTATTATTCTATCTACTAAATTATACTCCCCGACAACGGTGCAAAAAACTTGACACACTCACAAAATGGTTCTTTACTCCCAAGTATAAGAGTGTCAAAATAATAAAATAATCTGATAAGTCTAGGGTTGATCCACATGGAATAGATTTAATAGGATAAAATAATAATTTGAGTTTAAATAAAAAGAGTGAATTGTTTGAAGTGATTGACAGTTTTAAATTAGATTACGACAATAAAATAAAATAATGAGGTTATGGGATCCACTTTTAATATTTCAAATTTAGACATCTTACTTTTTATAATATATAAATTGTCATTATTACCCGGTTAATTTATTTCAGGAATTAATTATGCCAAAACATATAAAAAATTAGCCATAAAGGCAGTGATAATATTTGTTTATAACAAGTCCAGTTAGGTACTCAATTATGCCAAATAAATAAAACCACACATATAGACGGTAACAAATTTTGTCAATAATTAATCCAGATTTAAATTAAATATTAATCTTTAGATTACAATTCATATATTATAATATAAGTGTGATTAATTTATATTCATATATTAAAAGCCCCACCCTTGACCCCAGTAGAATGAAATTAGCTACTAATGATTTGAATAAAAACACACATAATTTTATTACTGGAAGAAAAAAAAAGAAATTACAAGAAAGCTTGAAAAAAATAAAACACACAAGACACTCTCTCCCAAATTCTACAAGATAAATTCAGAAGAAAGCATGAGGAATAAGAGCTTAGCATCCTCTATTTTATAAAGGATGCTCAGCATCTTCAACAATCGCAAATGCAATTGTTGAAGACAATTGCATGTGGATGGGGCCATCCACCGAGAGGTGGATGGCTACCCTCCACCATATTTTTTTTTTATTTTTTTTAGTCTTTAAAAATTACATATAACACACTTTGAGTCTTCTTTCATATGAAACTGAAATCGCTTCAATCCAATATCGGAGTAAGAAATTAAGTTATGGCCAAAATACGAAAATTACACAAGGTTGGAATTTCCGAAATTATACAGTGCTCAAACATCCTTTTAAGTTTTTGATATTCAAAATCCAAATGTCACGTCCATTTTCTAGTTATTTATCCAAAGTATTATTTTACCTACATGAGAAATAAAAATCACAATAAAAATATATAAAACATAAATTTAATTATTATTTTACAAATGTGCTAAATTAAGAGGAATAATGAAATTATAAGTATAAAATGATTAATTTTTCTTTCAAGGGAATGGTATTTCCTTTGAAAAAAAGGACATAACCCTTAGGAATTGCCTTAATAGACATAAGGGTACATTTTCAATAGTAACCCTTCATGTCTATAAATAAGGCATTACATTCTCATTTCAATTCACTGAATTTTTTCTATATACATTCTCTAAAAGTCTTGCATATTAGGAGGTCTTGAGTCTTTCATAGTCAAGAGAGTTCCCACCATTTTGACCTTTTTCAATTTCTTGTGAAATGAGTGCCATTTTTCAAGAAGAATCCAAGTAATCTTGGGAGAACGTTAGCCACAAAACAATCCGTAGAGCACTGAGGCAGGGCTAATAAGTTCTTAAGGACGGAGGCAACTCGACTTGGAATTTAAGTTTCATCATCTTCTACATTTTCCAGGTTTTTCTAATTTTATGGTTTATGTTTAATTTTGCATGTTAGTGTACTATTGATTGTTTGTTGCATGTTAATTTCATTTGATAGCACATATTAGACAACAATTTTAAGAACTTATTAATTTGAAGTGTTGTTGGATGAAAATTTGCATGTGTTAATAGTCACTTTTCCTGGAAAATGTATTATGTGTATGAAAAATATGCAAGGGCGTTCGAAGGCCCGACGAACGCGTAGGTAAAATTTTTGTTTTTCGTAATCTCATTTGAACGCGTATTCAAACGCAACTTGAACGCCAGTCTTCTGCCAAAGAACGTTCGAACGCGTCTTCAAACGCAACAAGAACGTGAACTCTCTGGAACACTTCATTCAAATACGTTTACGAACGCTACACGAACGCGAACTCTCTGGAACACTTCGTTCGAACGTGTTTACGAACACTACACGAACGTGAACTCACTGGAAATTTTTATTCGAATAAAGAAACGAACGTGACACTAACGAAAGTAATCCTGGAATTATTTTTAGATTAAAATAGACTTAGATAACTTAGTAAAATCATATATTGTATTATGATAAACTTGGTAGTATATATTTAAGTTAATACTAAGGTGTTCAATTATCACAAGCATACACATAGTGATAAAGTTGAATCTAATTGTGTGTTGCATACTTGGTTGAGAATTAAAAGTGTAATCTTACACACGTAATTTCGTCCAAGCTTGATTGATTTATACACATATACACATACAAATCTACACATATTTATTACTGTATTGTGAATTGAAGTGTAATACTAAGTTTGAATGTCTAAGATATTCTATTGAGAAACTGTTTAAAGGATATTCTGTCAAAAATGCAATAAGAGCCTAAGTGGGCAGAGATTTAAGTGGTTACTCCGGACCCCCTCGTCCTCTAGGAATATTCCTTTATTTACTTATCATAAGAAACCTTAGTCGTAAATTCAAGGACTTGTGTTATTTGGTACTACTGTCCAATATAACAACGAGTGGATTCTTAGTATATCACTTAAACAAGATCATTCGTTTGATCATTGTGCAATTTATCTTTTGTAGACTTATTGATTGGTGTTGGTTTTTCCAGTTACACATGGCTAGTGGAAATATCGCAGTATCGGTCGCTCTTGGAGAAAAAGATGAAAAGTTTGGTGGAGCAAATTTTAAACAATGGCAGAGAAAAATGTTGTTCTACCTGAAAACGCTGCAGTTGGCTAAGTACCCCAAAGATCCTATGGGTCATGTGGAGGGAGAAACGAAAACAGCCAAGCAACTGCGAGAAGGCCAGAACTACCTCTTGGGAGGACTTGACAATACCATGTACAATGTTTACCAATGCATGATTTCTGCGAAGATTCTCTGGGAATCTCTCGAGAAGAAATACAAAACCGAGGATGCCGAGCAAAACAAAATTATTATGGGTAGGTTTCTGGACTACTAAATTGTAGATTCGAGAACGGTAATGTCTCAGTTGGGTGAACTACAATTGATCATTCATGAAATATTGGATGAATGAATAAAACTCTGCGAGACGTTTCAAGTTGCCACAATCATTGAAAAGTTGCCTCCATCATGGAAGGATTTCAAGAGCTATATGAAACACAAAAAGAAGCATATGAGTCTTGAAGACCTTGAAGTTCGATTGAGGATCGAAGAGGATAACATGAAGTCTGAGAAGGCCAGCTACAAGACTATGGAGTTTAAAGCCAACATTATCGAAGGTGGAAAGGGTAGCAAAAAGAGAAAGAACAGTGGATCTGATTCTTCCCAAGCAAACAATAAGTTCAAAGGGAAGTTCTACACCTGTGGGAAAAGTGGTCACATGGAAAAAAGACTGCATAAATAAGAAGTCTCAGGATAAAGGCAAGAAAAATAAAAATAAGGCCCATGTCTCTGAAGATGAGCAGCTAACTGATGAGATCTCAGAGATGAACCTCTCAGCAGTTGTAACGGAAGCCAACTTGGTTGGAAATCTGAGAGAATGGTGGGTAGACACTGAGGCTACTCGTCATATCTATGGTGATAACAAGATGTTTTACTCGTATCAGAAGGTCGATGGTGGCGATCATCTGACAATTGGAAACTCTTATACCTTTAGAGTGGTTGGACAAGGCACAATGGTTCTGAAGATGACATCCGGGGAAGAACTTACATTGAAGAATGTCTTGCATGTTCCTGATTTTTCGGAAGAACTTGGTTTTGGGTTCACTCCTTAGCAAGAATGGTTTCAAGCTTGTATTTATTTCTGATAAGTTTGTTTTGACCAAGAATGATGTTTATGTAGAAAATGATATCTCACTGAGGGCCTTTTCAAGTTCAATGTAATAATTGTCAATTGACACAGTGCTAATAATAAAGATACTTCTTCCGCTTATATTATTGAGTCACAAAATGTATGGCATGAGAGGTTAGGACATGTTAATTATGATACAATGCGTAAATTAATTAACATAGACCTTATACCTAAATTTACAATTGATAACCAACATAAAAATGAGGCATGTGTTGAAGCAAAAATACATAGAGCATCATTTCATTCCATATAACGAAGTTCTGAACCCTTAGAACTTGTACACTCTGATGTGTGTGATATGAATGTTGTGCAAACAAGAGGCGGTAAACAGTAATTTGTCATTTTTATCGATGATAGCACAAGATTCTATTATGTGTATTTGCTGAGGAGCAAATGTGAAGCTATTGAGAGCTTTATACATTATAAGAACGAAGTTGAAAATTAACTTGGCAATAAAATCAAAAGAATCAGGAGTGATAGAGGTGGTGAATATTGTTCCAATCATGGAATTATTCACGAAACTGCTGCTCCTTATTCGCCTCAACAAAACGGGATTACTGAGCGTAAAAATCGAACGTTGAAGGAAATGATGAACGCCATGTTGACAAGCTCTGGTTTACCCAAGAACTTGTGGGGGAAGCCTTGTTTTCTGCCAACTACGTTCTGAACAAGCTACCTCACAGAAGATTGGATAAGACACCATATGAATTATGGAAAGGTCACATACCTTCCTACAAATATCTGAAAGTGTAGGGGTGTCTTGCCAAAGTAATGGTTCCTAAACCTAAGAAGGTTAGAATAAGACCCAAAACTATTGATTGTATATTCATTGGATATGCTCGCAATAGTAGTGTGTATCGATTCTTGGTACATAAGTATGAAATTCCTGACATCAATCCGAATATGATAATTGAGTCAAGGAATGCGACATTTTTTGAAGAGACATTTCCTTGTAAGGAAAGACAAAAAATAGAGTCTCTCAAAAGAACTATTGATACTGTCAAAACATTGATCAGGACACCCAAGAGT